>JABSTR010000222.1:0-85426 GCA_013339765.2 Haemaphysalis longicornis
TTATCTGAAACTGGGTAGCTTGAAGAAAATCATTAGGAGCCGGCCTTCCTGCGAGAGACGGGTGCCTAAAACGTTATTTTTGTGACTATTGGCAAATTATCGCACATGCAAAACTATAAACCAGTGTCAGTATTGTAAGAGTAAGGAAATGTGGTGGGGCGTATTGTTTAATGACTGTCATGGACTCTGGTTGGTCGTAATCATCAGTATGATTTTTAAAAGGTTAAACAAGGGTAAAAAAGTCAGGAAACTCTATATTTCACGGATTTTGAACCCCACCATTGAAGAACGTCGGAAACGTGTGGCCCCGTGACATGACCACGTATTTTTATATACGTTGAAAAAATTCACATGCGCGCAGCTTTTTGTTACGCTTACTAAGCTTACTGTACGTTTGTTCTCATCGCCTGACGAAGTGACATCGTAGAAACTGACTATGCGTGGACTCAAGTTCGATTGCCTTGTATTCTGTCTGAAGTGTAGGGATTTCTGAGAGGCTTCGTAAGCTGTTAAAGTTATTTTGGAATAGCTGAATACATTTCGCCGGAACGAACCAACGGCTTATCTACCGTTTACCTTTCTGCACAGATTTTTGTGATTGTCTTGATTAGTTATAGAAATGTGCCTGTCGCAGCTGTGTTTCATCGTGATGGCTGTAGTTGAATGATTGCATTCTGGTGCTTGTGCAGTGAAGAATATACGGGGTCGTACTTTTACGTTTCAACAAAGGGGTTTCAATGTTTATTTGCTTACATTCAGATATACAGCGTCTGTTTCATGATAGACCGTTGTTAATTTACAGAGTGCGGGATGTGATTGAGTGGCTTCCATGGAGCATACATTTACTTAGATTTAAAACCTGTTCCCACTTATACATATTTTATGTATCGAAAAACTGTGTAAGTCTCTGGAGCACCGTCAAACAGTGAGTAAATTTGGTACAGGTTAAAGAAATGCAGTAATAAATGCAAACACTTGTGTAGCAGGTAGAAATGTGTTCCTACTCTCGCTTTTGCTTAAACCGTTGTAGGAAGAACCGAAAACAAACTATGTGGCATAGCCAAATGGTTTTATTTCAGGCCTTAAGAGTGTCATGTACCTTGTTTTTGAGCACACTCTGTTGGTTCTGGCTGTACAGACGCAGTGAAAATTGGAAAAATTTGTTCAACAGGTTTTAATGGTTTTACGTCATTTCTTGAAAGCGCTAAGTAATTTCTTGGCAATGTTGAACTATTGCTTTTGTCTAGAAAGCTTCGTTAAGAAATGAAAGCTCCCATAAAATACGTTGAATTTTGTTGGAAGGCTGTGATGACGCTGTTGTTACGCACAGATTGTACCTTCTGGCCACGAAGTAGCGGAGTGATTTCAAACACTTATGTAGTACTTCTGGAATGGCTTTATACTTCGCGATTAGGCTGTGACGTCGCCGATTCTTACACACACAATGTATCTTCTGGGCATGAAGTTGTGGGGCGAGTTGAACGTGGTTATGTAGTACGATAGAATGAATTCATGCCACACCTTCACGCTGTGAAGTCGCTGATTCTAATGCACACGCTCTTGCTTTTCGCTTTAAAGCTGCATTACTAATTCAAAACACTCGTACAGCAAATCAAAATCGATTTAACGTTGGGCTTTCGGGGTGCCACGTTGCAGCGGCTGACTGTGAAGGGTGGTGAGAATAGAAAATGCCTGTGCAGCAGCTCCTGCAACCTTGACAAGGGGCACTGAAGAATGAATATTTATTCTTCGTGTTCAAGTTCAGTCCTCTGATTGGTTGCCGAAGTGGACTAACAAATGTGTATGTTTGCATAGAGGTGTTTCCGCTTTGAAAATAGGTCAATTAGACCTCATGATCATATTTATAATATTAACCCTGCCGATTATAGTTGTCAAAATTGGTTAAGTAAGAATTAAATACACTTGTATAGCCGTTTGTTGATGTTTTTATGGGGCAGTCAGTGTCGACGTCACTGTTCTGTGTATATAGTGTGAAGGTTACTGGCTTCAGAAAAATTAATAAAAAAATGAAAATGTTTCCAGAAAAGCTTGACATGGTTGGACGGGAACTACAAATTTAACCAAATGTCTTCTTTACTCAAGCTATTGCAAAAGCTTCATCCTAATTAAAATGCCTGCACAGCGGCATGCTGCATTTTTGTGTAAAGTCAGTGAACGTTTAATATAGCATAACTTCGATAGGTGAACTTTTGAAGACTGCTTTAGTAGGCAACTATTCACTTTTTTTGATAATAGCTCCCAATGTATATTTTTAATGTGGCTGCTGGTGCTTCAGGGTGTTTTTCTATTGATTTCACTGCCAGTCAGGGTTCTCTGCCGTATCATACGTCCGTCAACTCCAGGTTCTCTGATATGAAACTGAAGAAATGGCGGCGGGTGTTTTATTACATGGCCGGTTTATTACACATCAAAATTCGTCCCGTGGATTGAAAGCCAGACACCGTACTGTGAATAAAACTAACTGCCATAGAGCGTCATGCCACTCCCGTGTGTCGTGAACTAGCAACGATTAGACTTGCAATGTTTGACATCCCGATATTCTCTATTGGCGCCCTACGGTGGTACCGCCTCGTTTAGGCAGACTGAAATAACACTTATTTTTCCGCACTTACACTGATTTTGCAATAATGGACACCCCGTACGGCGTCGCGCCATCCACCGTTAGCCTGAGTCACCACAATAGGTCCTAATATGTAGACACTATGTTCGAAACGCTTGCACACAACAATACGCTGCCAGGTGAAATTGCCGAAGATTCCTGAAAGGAACCGATCATTTTTCATGCCTGATTTACAAGTCATCCTCGGTTTACACAGTCCGTGCACTGCATCCAAATATGCGGTGACGAAATGCCCCCTTTTTTCACCTGCATTCACAACGCTTGATTCGACAGGGATGATGGCTGTGGGAGATATTGTGCCAACATCATTTTTGACAATGAATGTACATTCAAGGAGAAGAAATAATCAAAATGGGACAAGCCCGACCAAATATAGCAGAAGAACAATATGTTTCTCCAAGCAGACGATGGCTAGGCGACGCACAGAGATAGAAATTCGAACTATTAAGAATCAAAAATTGTATGCGCGCTGTTTGTGTCTATTTCTGTTGTCTGACTGTAAAACAATCACAGATGGCCTTGAGTTAAATGTAATATACACCCAAAATAGTTTGCACCAAGAATAAGATTTGTGTAAGTATTTTTTTTGCTGAGCAAGTTTTCAACGAGGACGACTTTCTCTTCTTCATGTTAAAATCATTCATCTTTGGTAATGAAACATGTATATAAACGACTTTATAATCGAATGGTTAAACTCTCAGTGGTTTATATTAGTAATCTTGGGGGTAAACAGCCGCAATTTAGCGAACACTTTATTGCAACCGCAGAGATTCAGGTACCTGCCACACAAGGCTTGTGGGCAGAGCTTTTTCTGCGCTCTTACCCCGTTAAAAAGTATAGGGAATTCTCGACTAACACATGTGCGCGTTTTGAGAGGCTTTTGAGGCACTTGTGGACAAGTGAGTTCTAAAAATATGCCTCAAGACACGCCATAACAGCAAGTCTAGGGCGGGTGCGCCTGGGCTGAGTGGCGGGTGGATTGTGTTTAGCAGCCGCATCAGCTCATTTGCGTAGCAAGTGTGCTTTCAATGTTTTTAGTTATCTCGAGTATTAATAAAGCCACTCTAACGCTAGCAGGTCCCTGACGCTAACAGGTGTTTATTTTTTTGCATGTTAAGACGCCAGAATCACAAAGAATTTACCGCTTTTCTCCCAAAATTAAATTATTGCATTTTTGTGAACAGCAAAAGAATAAAATTTACCAGGGATGTTCATCTGATAAATACATCTGTACGCAGAAGTGAACCTTGTTCGCTAGGCTTGTTTTAATCGCCTGTATTATAGGCCTGCCACACAGGTTGGAATTTTAGGAACGGCTTGTAAAAATTTTTGTTTTAAATTAACTTACAGTTGAGTTTTTAAAGACATTGTTTATTCACACACAAATCTAATGACTTTTATATAGGCCTTGTATTTTGGTCCTTCTGCAATTTTACTTGTTTTGCAGGGAACTGTTTTTATAAAAATATTCCTGCGAGGAAGTCGACGCCTAACTACGGAAAACATAACAAAAAGAATACCTAATATCTTACTAATAATCTTTTCTCATAATTCCGGTGGGGTCACAGATCAGGTTTGTCCAAGGTAGTTGAAAAACTACAATTACCAGCATTTGAAGCCCACTCGAGCGCCTGGAAAAAATGTAGGATCACGCTAAGGATTCTGTGGCGTGTTTGCTAACGTTCTGCTCTTAGGTGCTTCTTCTTTTCCTTATTTCCGCGAGTTCTCATGCCTAGTGATCTCCGAACATAACCCCCTTCACTCCCGACAGCATTTCTTCATAAAGATTTTGAATGCGCAATGTCGCGTGGCAATATAAATTATATAGTTCATAAATTATCTTAGTCCTTCAAAGTGGCACATTGCCATGACTGTTTTTTTCTGTTTTTTTAATGTGAAAGTAAGAAATTCTTGCTTTTGAAGAAATTTGGCATGGTTAGGAAAAGGGCGCAACTGATTTATCATGCATTTGGCCCTAACAAATGTGATCTGTAATATTTTTTCTTTTTTTTTCTTTTCACTGTAGGAGGTGGCGAAGTTCCACTCCTGGGAGAATCCGAAATACGAGGACTCTGGTGCACAATGCTGCATCTGCGCTGGCTTCTGAGGTGAAGGAAAAACACTCATTCCATACTGTGAATTGTAATAACGTAACTGGCCACTCGGCTGAGGTGTACAAGAAGCAAGCTTTAACATGTCAATATGTGTGCACACGTGCTGTTCGTTGCAGTCGTTTGCTGTCGCCTATGCTGAGCAGGGCCGGTTTTGCTTTACACTACCAAACATATCTTCAAGCAAGAGCCTGTTACAATTTTCAATACAAAAAAACACAATTTCTAGCTTACACGCAATCAAATCCAACTAAAATACATTTAAATGGCATCTGTCAAGGTAGTTATTGTTGTATTTTGAATATTTTGAAGATTGAACACATTTTGAATATATTCCAAGCATTATTTCTATATAAAAAGCATTACTAGCATATCTTGCATGTATTAAAATGGTTGATTTTTTGCTATACTCGCACATTTTGTACGTATTTAAAATAGGATTTTTGTGCATTCGAGATGAATTTAAAATGCATTGCTTTGAAGTGGAACTTTCTGTGTGCTACACAGTGAGAGAGGTTAGAGCAACAAGGGAGCAAACAAATCCACAAGTCGTTGCGCAAACTTGCCAATGGTTTATCCAGAATGCGGATTTCAACATACAACCATAAAATATGGTGTTGTGCTGTGCAATAATATTTTTTAGCACATTAACCACGACAGGTGCTGCGCGTCGGCAAATGAGCCATCCGATTTTATACTTCAGCATGAGGCCTCATCGTTTGTGAGTAGTATCTAAAGTAGACACGCTGAGGTGTTCGCCATGTGCCTTCAACAGCATGCTGGAATACTAAATCACCTCCTGCACCCACGCTCTGGAGAACACAGCAGCACAATTACATGCTCCACCGTACTATGCATCTGACCAGAACACAGTACGCAGCAACATGCTCTACCGATTTCACTTGTTTGCAAACAATGTTACACTCTTAAAGTTTGCATTAAAACACCGACCAGTTCGGCTGTTGTTGATGTAGGATGAGCTACATGAGAAGAAAATTTCGTAAAGAAATTTACCCACATATTTCACGTAATGGTTGACATGTGGAACGCCATAATACCAGTTCCTGTTTTGCGTGACTCGCATCAGCAAATTTACTTTTAATTGGGAAGCTTTCGGCCTCCTCGCTGGTTGGTGTCGATATTGGCGACTCGTGTTGTTTGCTCCTAGCTAGCCGTTCCGAGAATCGCCCTGATCAGGTCCAGTTACGATCTTCACCATGGCGCAGCACGCTTTCCACATCAGACTGCGTAGTTGTCGTAATACCGCCTAAAAAAGACGAGAAAACGAATAAAGCGATAAACGATAAAGGAGCTTTATTGCGTCCGCTTCGTTCTAATGGCTTCAGTGAAGTACAGCAGTGCATATTTTTACCGCTTCCCGCGAGAAGCAGACGACCAATATCGGAAGACGCTGTGCGCATAGAACCTGAGAATTTGAAAACAAGTGACGCCCACCATGCAAGTTTGTCCAAAGCCCTTCGCTGAAACAACAACTACCTTCAGGTCAACAGCCACTTGCGTTTTTGTTATAATAAACCGCATATTACATGATGGCAGAGTACTTTCTGTCGGCGCACATTCCACGTGTTCTCTGCTCAAACTTGTACTGGCAATTATCATATATTTGTCTGGTGCTAAAGATATTTGTATCTCCTAGTTATTTCGAGGTACATGTTTGAAACGAAGGCTTCATTTACATTCGCTTGGAAGATCGTTTATATTCCGTGTCTGAAGCGGGGCTGAAATGCGTATCTGCGCGGCCGGAGCGCGTGCAGCTCGACGTACTTGACGCTCAAATCGGTGAATGGCATGACTCCTCCCAGCTTCCACAGCTCCAAGCAGTGAGTGCACGACGTTATTTTATTGGCGCGGGCTGTCTTCCCTGTTTGTTTAGTCTTATCGCACGTGAGATTCCAGTTTAGTCGTTTCCCAGAAGCACGTTGTGCACGCTCCAAACGCCCACATTGATCCCCACACCTGCTAAGCATCTAGCACGACTTCGCCCTTATTATCAATAACGAACGTTGCGGGCGGCTGCAAATCCAAATAGTTAAGATTGCGTATCAAAGAGGAGAATCACGACATTGCGAGAAATAAAAATGCTCCGGAAATATAATGGACGCCCCGAATGTGGAGCAATTTAAAACACAGCCAGATCGCATAGAACATGACTTCACCCGCTGCTATCTAACACCCTTTAAAATTACACATAGCGTATGATGTTCGTTGTATAGGTTTATTCAGCACCCGTACGTTTCATGCTGTGATCGCTGTGATTAGAAGGCTAATATTTTCTGTAAATGTTTACAGCAATTCGATAGAAACCAAGTTTTTATAAACAGACCTTTTTTCTTTACTGCTCTGATGTTCAATGGTTTGTATTTAGATTTGCACGTTTTCGTGGCACGCTAATGGTGGTCCAAACTGGGTGTTCAGGGTACAAATTGAAGAGGAAGGTACCAAGGAAAACAGCAGTTTTATGTTCGGACCTGCCGAAATCATCAACCTATGATGCCGTAAAAGCTTCCCGACATGAACAGCTGAATGCAGAAAGGCAGCTAGAGATCAGGTGGTCCACCAACCACCACAGGGAGCGTAAGTTGAAAACACTCCTCTAAAAGCGTACACAGTACCCTCTTTTTCTATCTTTCATGAACGCGCGGCAGGTAAACGTCTACAGACCTATCATGGAGCTCAGGAATTCCTCACACGCCGCTGATCAGCACTGCTGGCACTTGTGCTGCTCAGGTGACACAACAGTGGTCATGTTGTATGCCATTTTAAGCAACGTCCTTATTCGTCCCAGTCGGGAATATTAGCATTTTCCAGGAGAAAAGAGGGTTCTAGCACCACATTCATTCAGCTTGTGTCACTAGTACCACACCCTACAGCAGGCGTTGCAAGTCATGGCACCAAAAGAGTGGGCACCTTTCTGACTAGTAGGTCTTTTGCAGCTTCGGCCAGCAATTCCCAGTGCAGAGCCAACAAAGGAAACAAATTGGTGCAATTACACCATGGTGATATGACCAAGATAACATCTGTCGACATAATTCTGTCGAATTATGATGTTTACCCCGGGCATAATCTTGTTCAACACACCCTAAACTGGACGCTGTAAAATGAGTAAATGAATCCCGGACACGGCGTGGTGCCACTTCGGTATATGTGGGTATTATCCTGTGGCACACGGCCATTCAGACGTCCTAGTAAGACATTGCCATTCTTTTGTTGTCTGTGTGAATGTCACGTGTGACAACAGGAGTATGAAGCAGCAACAGCATGTATTCTAGCATTGCTGTTTTCAATTCTTGCGAAAATACCATACCAACGAATAGTTATTCAGCCCCATATGCCCTAAAACATGCCACACATACGCAAAAAGTTCGCAGCGTTACAGGTTATTATCAAAAGCTTGTGGGGGGGGTAGTCACGTTTGCTGCTGAGAAACACAGGGACCTCAATTCTAAACCCAAAATTTTCGAGTTGCCAAAAGCACATTTTTTTTCTGGTCAGCCAACTCTAACACCTAATATAATATTAGATACACACATATTGTGATACCCACACACAAGCCCAGAATAGAAGGCCTTCTCAATATAAGCTACCGACGGTCGTCATAAAAATCACCAGACAGGCACTTACCCAGTGTTTGGGTGCGCTAGACATTTCACAATTATGTTTTGTATACATAATGACGTGATTAGTCGCACCAGGTAGGTTGCCAGTGAGCTTCTTTTCCATCGTTTTAGGTGGGAAGCACTTAAGGACCTGGCTTATCTTTGTAGTTCGTACGGGTCACGGCGTTACGCGCCCAAACAGAGTCTCCAAAAAAAAAAACCGCTTCCCCTGGTCGAGATTGAACCTGGGTTCTCCACGTTCAAAAACTAATGCTATTCCGTTGCATCGGAGCAACTTTTGAAATACCAAATTGGGGGAAATGCCCCTGCTGTTTTTTTTAAGTTACTGGGGCTTCAAACAAGCAACAAATATTCCACACCATTCATTCATCTAGGAAAGCTTATTCCTACAACATTGTGCAGTAACACATAAATAGCCTTGAGCAGTTTCTTAAGCCTGATCACTGCTTCGAATCTTCCACTTTTCTCAATAGAATAGATCAAGTCGTCCCGGTTCTGAATGTTAACATTTCGTTGCTCCGCAAATGTCATAAGTCACTTGCCCCATCTTATTAGATTGCAGTACACGCATCATTTTAAATCCACTCCATGAAGTAATTTCTTTTTTGTACTGCGAAATTCCGATCGACCAATATTGCAGCAAGAGTTGAACTCCTGATGCTTTCGATTATACAAAGCTGTATGGCATCTCCAGGGTGTCAGTAATGTGCACTTCGTTTTTGTGCTAGTTTCCTGGCAACAAAAACAGAGTATCCTCATCTGAAACCGCAACATCCTTTCTACTTTTTTATTTTTTTTTCATTCATTTGCAGGATGCGCACGGGAACCCACTTTCACTCTTTAAGGGCGAGGCACTGCTACATCGAATGCAGAACTAGCGTCTGAAGCTCTTGTGTAAATTGACAAGGCTGTTTAAGGTAAATCAGGAGCACTTTAAACAAATAAGTTTACACCCTAACTGGTTGGAATGGTTAGTCCTTCAACAGATTGCCCTCACTAGTTGCTAGTGCCTGGTGGCTGCCTATATGAGAGAATACAGCCATTCGCTCATACCAAGTTTATGCCGGTGAAGTCCGTGCCTGAAAAACAATAGAAGCAGTTATTGTTAGATACCAATTTGTACTTAGTGGTACTTTCATTTGATTAAACTACGCATTCTTGCACAGCTCCACTCGAGTCCCGTTAGCTCAACCGTAGCCCACTTGCAGGACTACATGCTCTGGTCGGATAGACCATGTTAACTAAAACTTCTATTATAGGCTGAAAATAGTCCCCTTGCTTTTGTGCACTGAATCATGCATAGATTCCTCAGCAAAGGCCCCAGTTTTAAAAACTGTTACAGCATCAGACTACAACGCAATACAAGAAAATAGAAGTCAATATTACAGCTTACTTGAAACTCCCGAAAATGGCAGTCACTCAACTTGCTCGGTCAAGTCTCGCAGGATATTTACTCTGAGCTCTATTGTACAACATGCAGAATAAAGTGGCTTTCCTGTCAGCGGTAACGATCACTGATAACGTGAGATTAAGCATACAAACTTAACAAACAAAATATACACAGTTTAAGCCACAATCTTTATGCGTGGCTGAATTACCTAAGAAGTACAAGTACTGAAAGTCCACTAGCTTAAAGACGTGAATAAAGCTGACTCATTCTTTTACATATTAGTCCAACACAATTATAAATTGACATCTTTATTTCAATGTATTCACAGTGACCAGAATGAAACAAATTACAAGGGTGATATCAAACAAACCGAAGGCAGGTAGCACAACAGTGAGCAAAAACACATCTGGGCATCATTGTGGAACTAGCTACACGCACTGACCCACTATGTACCAAATTTACTGAAGTCATTACAACGTGTAATGAAAGGCGTTTAACTTCAATGCACATTGTAGTCCATTTCACCGCCGGTGATAAGGTACTGACCTCTCTTCATGTCGATACTGCAGATCTTGATGATTGTTTCTGTTTATTGGGACAAGGCCGACAAGGGCAAAGAGCACCAGAGAGAAAGTTATTTGATGAGGATGGATGTGAAATTAAATACTAAATTGTCTACTAAAAAGAAAAGTGAAGCGAATGCATGAAGATGGCTGGTGTGTAGGGCCAGTGTGATTATGCATGATATGAAAGAAGCTGTACAAAAATCGCACCAATCCACCCTGTGAATGTGCTTGTAAAGCAAAGCTTTAAACGGCCCCCAAAATGATTACCCATGCGACGTCACTTAAATTCAGTCACGTCACTCTAGAATAGCGAAACCAGAGAGAGAGAAATGCACATAACTGTACCATTTATTCCTTCAACGAGATATTCTTGGTAAAGTTAAATCTATGCATGATGCATGAACGGTGGTTGGCTGATTTGTATTGGTGTAACAAATGAGTGGCAACTCTTTTTTTATAAAATAAATAAAACTCAAACCCGGTGTTAGATTATCTCACTGCTCCATCTCTGGCGCCGTGGACGGAGGCGACGAAATCAGCGACAGATAACGAGGAGGAGTACAAGTAAGAGGTAAAGCACGCGTTAGAGCATGATGGGAAAAAGGAAATACTTTTCCGATTTCTGAAATGCCCAGAGTATGGCCCAGGGGAGTGGTTCCATTTTTACTGGAGCCCATATGCAGTCCGTGCCGCCTGTGCTCTCCCCACGAGCTGCCGCTGAATAGGCAGAGAAGGGCTGGACAGCAGCATCTGCCATGGCTCTTGCTGGGTAGTTGACGGAAAGAAAGGAGGGGGTTGCTAAGGGCTAAAGTAGCACACCCCGATGATGTGGCCGAGTGTTCCTACTTCTGAGAAATATTTAAATTGAGCGTCGTAGCGAATCGGGTGCAACATTTTAGGCCACGTCGGGTAGGGGAAGGGACCGAACTGTATGAGCCGCAGGTCAGGCTAAGGTCAGGTTAAGATCAGGTTAAGGCGAAAATAGGTTCTGTCTATAAAGGCGGTAATGCTGGTTTTTTTCCCTGAAGGGCACAAGAGGGTGACTATCTTCGAGCAGCTCCAAAGCACCCGCCGTAAAAACGGAGGCTTGTAGGTGGGCGCATTTGTTGCACTACATGGACGCTTGAGCAGGTATCCAGATGAATTGAATGAAACCGTTTCGAGAGTGTGTTTTCGCACACGCAGTGCAGGTCGGGACACCCAACTATATTGGTGATTCCGGTAAGCTCATTGGGAATCGGTGACTACCTTCTAAACTGCTGGTTACGTGAGAGCCAAGGCGATTACTGCCTCTTCTGCTGCCGTCATGTGTTCGGTCTTCAGTGAGACACACGCAAGGAGGTTGGGTCTCGAGTTCGCCACGCTGATGAAGTACTGCTGCATCCTCGATGTTGTGAGGTGTCTGTGTAGATAAGTGCACGATCCCCACGGGGAGGTGTTTTTGAGCGATTGAGCCCGTGCTTGTCGGCTACCCTCGTCTGGGGAGGGTTTCATATTTCTAAGCAAAGTGAGCATTTTTATTTCTCGTCAACGTGAGTCTGGGAGTGGATAAAAAGGAGTGACATTCTGTGCTGCCAAGCCAATCTGGTGAAGGATGCCGCGACGTGCCGCAGTTCTTCTCATTCGGAGCTTCTGGTAAGAAAGGTGGCCCTCTATCAGCTCCTCCTTCATGTTGTGGAGCTCCGTGCAATGAATCCTTTCTGCAGACGCGCTCACGGGAAGACCAGTGGCTTGCTCAACCACCTTTCTACTTATTATATTAAGCATCTTTATGTGCTCCTTCCCGAAGAGACAGGGGGTTGACGTAAGTGATTCGCGAGAGGACAAAGCGTGAAATAATCGGAAGGTAACGGATTGATTGACGCCTCGATTTTTGGTTGCTATTCAAAGGATCATGTGTCGGATTTGATCGCTTCTTGGTTTGAGGTGCTGCAAGGATACGTTACTATTGGTGTTTGCCTGGAGATGTAGGCACTGAATCTTGATGCCGGGTCATTCAGTGATTGCCTGGCTACCAAGGAGTATTTGAATGTGTTCCTTGATGTGTCGGTAGGCGTGAGGGCGGCCTACAAGGAGCTGTGGTTTTTTACGTGAACACTAGAGGCCACAGGATTTAGAACAATGGCGCACTATAAGTGAGATGCTATTGGTTGGTGTGAGCTTCCTTAAATTTCTGTAACTCCTAGACCACGTGCAAGGCGCATACAGGGCCGCTAGACGTGCCTTGGGTGAAGGCCACCATCGCGTGAGAGGTCGCGCGAAGCTATCACGTAGAATTCACCGAAAATGGGGGGGGGGAGCTAAAGCCGTAGATGTTCTTGGTGACTGGACCACCTGTCTTCCGTTGACCACTTGTTACACTCGACATACAGACTACCGGGAGAAGAAGGGTCCTTCCATTATTTCAAGAATGCTACAACTATGGCATCCTTCCAAGACTTTGGAATGTGGCCCGATTGCCATATCTTGTTGTAAAGGTTAAGGAGTGTTACAAAAGTGTCTGTGTAAGTTCTGTATCATTGTATATGTGATGTCAGGGTTTGCAGCTGAGGGTTTACACGTTCTCAGAGCACTGCTCATCTCATGAAGTGTGAGAGTTGTAAGCGGCTGATCTCTGATTGTCATGTAGAGGCTTCTTTTCGGCCACGAGTTTGTGTTTCATGAAAGTGTTTGTATAATATGCTGACCTACGTGTTGGAAGTGTTGTGCAAGTGTGTCAGAGTGGTCTTTAAGTGTGTCCCCTGTTTTGCTGACCAGAGTCTTGTCCTTTGAGTTTGCGTATTCGTGTCCACACTTTTTGTGTGTCTGTGTTGGAGTTAATTTATGGTATCAATGAACACCAACTATTGCGTATTGCCTCACGGCGCACACGTTTTCCAAACACCTTGGCCCGTTTGATCAAAAGAAAGTTACTCTACCTGAGGTACCGACGAAGGATCCCCACGCCTTGTTCTGGGCCTCTCGCGCCAGCCTACAGTCCTTGGTCCACCACGGCCTCCGCTGGTGGCGCGGGGCACCAAAGGCGTTGGGAAGGGATTTTTTGGCGGCGTCGAGAATGTGCGCCGTGAGCCGTTGGGTTGCCTGCTCAACATGTAGATGTTTCATGGACGTCTAGTTTAGTTTAGATGACTCTGTAAATGTATTCCACTTTGCTCTTGCTTTATTAAACCTCCTTTTGGGAAGATGGACTGCTCGGGCCCTTACCTATATATGTTAGTGGGGTGGGGAAGGGGTCACGACCATATGGGTCATGCCCACACAGCCCTCAAGACATGGAAAGACAACTGCAGATCCAATAGCCCAGTCAAGGTGTGAATAAGTGTTGTGTTCTAAATTATAATATGTTGGCTGTTTCTGGTTAAAAAAATGTGCTCCCGACGATATTAGGAATTTCCCAATTAGGCGACCTCCGGCATATATGCGAGCAGATCCCCAATGAGAGTTTTGTATATTTTTTGCTTGGCATTTCTACTATTTATATTTTTTCCCTTCTCTGCTATAAACACCACGCTGGGCTTGATTTCACAAGCTTGTCCTGTGTATTTACGGGAACTCTTTTAACACAAAGTGTCAAATTTGAGTGCTGCGAAAATACGAAGTTGCCCTTATCTTTTGCGCAAATTTTTATATATCCGCTAAAATGCAGTGATTTCTTACAAAAACATGCAGTTATTACAAGAGTGGTTTATTGCACCAGAAGAAAAGATTGGTGTCTAAGCTAATTCCGACGTAGTTTACTCCACGCCTCAAAATTGGAACTTTGTTGTTAATAAGCCTATTGAAATATAACTAACGAGGTTGTGAAATCAAGCGCAGGGTTAGGATCGTGGATTCTGCTATATGTGTTGGTATGTCATCGCGTTGGACTGCGGCGAGTGATACCTTGCAAAGACACGAACATATATAAATGATCGGCTAAGGGAGGATGCTAACAATATAAAACACGCTAAGTCAGGTCATTTGGCAAAATATTGTCGCAGCCTGAATTGCACGCCCTTGTTGTATAAGTGATACAACAGTACTTCAATGCTTTACTGGTCACAAAACCTCGGCGCTCGTTTCCTACATGAAAAGACGGCTCTACTACTGGCGCCACTGCCGCATGAGGGGAACCCAGCCCCCGCGCGTTCGGCGTATGTGCCAGCTCTTCGCATGCAAATGCTCGTTGCGTTTCGTCTCTGCGAGGTGATTAGGTGGTTTTTTCCGTAGTAATAAAGAATAATCATTCAATCATATTTTTATACCACCTGTCTTGAATGGCGTTTTATTTTTCCAGAAAAATGCCGCAGACTTTGCCCGTTAGCGGCACCTGCTTCTGCGTACTCCGGTACAAGCGCTGCGCCATCGTGTTTACAAATGTGGAAATCTCTATAGCTTCTTTTCTTCAAGGAAATGTTGTAACCACTATACAAACGCTAGCTCCGTAGTCACAGACGGCTGCTGGCCTATCGATAATACAAGAATAAATGACTGAAAGGAACCCATTATGCGCCGTTCATAGTACGCTTTATTGAATCTTTTGATTGCTCTCGAATGCGCAGAACGTAAAAAAGATAGCTTAGTAATATTGTAGTTTGGATGAGTTGGTACATATTTGAGAACATTTCAATACGCTGCAGAAACGCAGTATCAAAGCACGAATATATATATATATATATACATAGTTGTTGCACCGTGTGTCTTTCCGCTACCATGCTTTTTATTCCTTGCAAAAAAGGATGCGCAAAGTGACGCATAAAGCTGATTTTATTAAACACAAAAAAATGAATTACATAAGGGGACAAAAGGGCGTAGTCGAGCGTACAAAAATTTATTTTCGCGATGTGATGTGCAGCACACGGAGTGAACAGAATATTGCCACTTAACCAAAAACAACGCAAGTTCTACCGAATGAAGTTTATTCAAGCGACCTCCTGCTCTACAAAGGCTACTAAGAAACACGAACGTCGAAGAAGTGGTCAGCAGCGTGCCGTGCACAAGTGAACGTCTCGAAAGTTTGCTATGCATGCGCTATATTCGGAAAGTTATGTATTTTAGAATAATGAAAATAGGATGGAGAACATTGTCGTATAAAAAAAATGAAGTTATTGACAACGGGACGTCCTATTCTCCTCCAGCAATTTTGCCCGATGCGATGTACGACAAAAAAAGCAAACGGGCGCTTCGGTTGAAACACCAGATAAGAATACCAGAAGTGGCCACGCGCGGTTATAAAACATCACAAATAATAAGCGATAGCCCGTGGAAATATAAAAAGTAAAAGCAGAAGGTTATCGGGTAAACGGGTAATGAGGACAGCTACTACCACACTGATCTGTCAAAAATCCGGCTTTAAGTTACCCTTCTGCAATAATACGTACAGGAAGCTCTCAAAAAAGACCGTAGCTTTTTTGTTCTCACACAGTCTGATATACTTAAAATCAGAGCTTAAATCTCCAGTTTCTTGCCATGGAATAGTGCGCTTCCATTTCTCACGCAGCCCGTTTTTTGTTGTAGCCTTTTATCTGAAGCAACCTCCCGAACCAAAAAAGGTGTTTGGCATTGTCATTGCACTACTTAAGTCGCATCACAATAGCGCGAGATACATGTGACGTTTCTTTGTCCCGAAAAACAAACACAGCTCACTGCGTCTCCGTCTTTCGAGCCAGAGCAACGCCGCCCAATGTGTGACCACAGCCAAATGGCGGCGCCACGGCGCAGCGTCCGAACGCAGCATATGAAGCCCCCCTTTGAGTTACGAAGCCGTTTCATCACCAGTACACCATTGAAAGACTCTGGTGATACGCAATAGCGACGAACAGGAACCATATAACCCGCTAGATTATTGCGTTAGAGGACATCGAACGTGCTGGAGAGCACTCCGTCCCAGTCACTTACGGAAAATGAATTGTATGTTGAAGAGCAAGTTACCGTTTCATCTTCATTAGGTAAACGTAGTGAAACTTGCCCTAAATAACGTTAGCGTAAGGGTGCTAATTAGTATAAATTACAAAGAAAAAATGGGCGTGGGCAGGACACTAATGTGAATGCAACATAACCGTTGGTCATTAAGAGTAACCGAGTGGATCTCTATAGAAGGCAAGTGTGGCAGAGGGCGGCACAAAGTTACATGGGCAGAAGAGATCAAGAAGATTGCGGGGATAAATTGGTCACTGTTAGAACAGGACCGGTGTGTTTTAAGAATAGTGGGAGAGGCATTTGCCCTTCTTTGCGCGTAGATGGGCTGGTGATGATGAAGGGGGAGTGTAAGGTCCATACCTAAGACTGTGCACACGTGGGTGCGTGTGCGTGCTTGCGTGCAACCATTTGTGTGTGTGTGTGTGCGTCTGTGTGTGCGTGTGTGTGTGCGCGCACGTGCGTGACTGCGTGTGTGTATGCACTTCAGTGGGAGTGTGTGTGCGTTTTAGTGCGCCTGTGCGTAGTGCGCGCGCGCGTGTGTGTGTGTGTGTGTGTGTGTGTGTGTGTGTGTGTGTGTGTGTGTGTGTGTGTGTGTGTGTGTGTGTGTGTGTGTGTGTGCGTGCGTGCGTGCGTGCGTGCGTGCGTGCGTGCGTGCGTGCGTGCGGGTCTATGTATGTGTATTTTGTGCTGGTGTGTGTGGTTCAGAGTAGTGGGTATAAATTGGTGATATCGTAATTTAGTTTGTTGAAAGTTGTGCTTTGTGTCCTGTCGTCTCTCCAAGGTATATGTCTTTTTTGGGGCAAGTGATGTACAACTCTTCAAAACGAACGGGACAACAAGTAAGAAGCACACAATAAGCACTGAATCGTAACTATGTTTAGTATCAAAAGCAAAACGTATATTCACTGAGCAATGCACATGCGGAGAGGAACACGCTAACAGTGATGCGGGTCAACATAAAACAATATACCGAAAATAAAACAGTCTTCTCCGTACTGGTTGACAGGTGACGTGAACATAGGAATAACTAAGGAAGGAACACTGATGTTGGGCGAAGATTGTTTCCCGATTTGCACAGGAGCAGCAACTTCTTGGTTGGCTTACTTTTCAACCATCTGCCTCATCTCGGCGTAAGAGGGCGGGGTGCAACCTTCAGTACGGTTTCTTGAAAACCGGCTTTGTAAAACGATACCAAACCAGCATCGCCAGTTTCTCCAGCTTGGTCTTATGTTCTGTGTGAACCCTGCGTTACCCCTGCGAGAATTGCTTCAAAGTTTGGAACGGACGATGAATAACCATGGTGTGTATTTATATGTGAATGTTATTCTCCTGAACCCTCAGGATCAGTCAAGGAGTTGTGTACGTGCGTATCGGATCACCCACTCTTCGAGGCAAACAATGGAAATCCAATGACATCCGACGAGGAAGGTTTTTCTGTCCTGTTAACGGAGGCTAGTTACGGGAGGACATTTGACGCCCTAGCAAAATTTTGGCGGTTGGTCAGTTTAGCCGCAAAGTTCAAACACAGCGCAAAAATTTTAAAGAAATAAAGTTTGCGCGTTTATACTGTGGCAAAAAGGCCGCTGTACCCTAAATAAACCATTTTATATAAAGTTTTACAATGCGGAGACACCTATCTACACCTTTGTTTCCTTAAGGGTAACATGGCAGGCGGTGGTTTAAACTTTTCTACGAAAGCAACTTGCATAGAGAAGAGTTTTGGGCCCAAATAAAGTAAATAAATCAGATACAAAAAGTTGCAGCTTTCCGGCTTCAAAAAATTGAGAAGTGCGCGGCTTTCAGTAGCAAAGCTCAGGCCTTTCAGTGATCTCTTCTGTTGCCGAAGTTACGAAAGTTTCCAAATCAGTGTACAGCGAATCGCAACGAGTTGGGGTTCAATAACGACTGCGCTCTTGTGTAGAAAGGTTCGGTATACTGTTGATGTTGTGCTTTTAGTGGCATGTATAATCTCGGAGGATGAAGTGGTCCTAAGAAACGCGGGCGTCTGCTTTAGATGCAGTGTTCCACAAGTTGTTAGAGACTTTTTTCTCAATGTAAGTTAATTTTAGCCTGAAACGCGTGCTTGGAGGCAAGGTGGCACATGTCACCAAATCTTTCGGTTCCTTTGTCGTACGTCTGCCCCTAAGGAACTGTCACACCGTTGTCAAGATATCTGATGGCGTTTTGCGACCACTAAACGGGTCTGAAGTTTACACGCCAGCTTCCCGCAGGAGCTATCTTAGAGTTTCTGGACCCACGTAAACGTTTTCGGATAACCCCACTTGGTAGATGTACAACCTAATGTCTACCAAACCGGTACGTATTCATGCTACTCGTCACTTCATAACAGCGATGAGGTCATTCTAATTTGATACTAGAATCCACATTATTGCCTTGCGACCCCTTAGAAACACGAGCCTTTGTGAATAATTTGGCCGTGTTAAGGTGGCCCGGTTTCTGATCTTGTAAATATTATGTGTGGGAGATTTTAGTGTCACAGATAAGCCACGGAAATGAGGTTGCAACAAAAACAGGAAAAAAGAAGCTCCTGTCATCCCACACGTGCACAAGGGGTCAGACCGGCTGGATGATGTGGGTTCCCACTATGATGCGCAAGCCGTCTTCTCTACTAAGAACAAAAAGGCATGCTTTGTTGGTTGCTGAATAACAAAGACGACCGTCCAGAAAACGCCAGCTGTGACAATTGCGCTGTCAATCACACGCTTGCATTTGTATCTTGTGAAACCTCTGTTGTATTCCGAGTACTGCTGTCTTGCAAAACATGCACAAGGGGCACACTGTCACTGGTTGAATATAAATTTAGGGAACCACTAAGGAATAATAGGAATTCGTAGATATGCAATTTGACATCCTATTGCAAAACGTGGGGGCGCAAAACTCTTTTCCGACATACCGAGGTACTCTTCAAGCATATAAAGAGATTTGATGAAGATGGTAGAACCGTTTGACATTACACGTTATAAAGATGACTGCGTAAAGGAGACCTCAATCTGGCCTCACAAAAATAGACTTACATAATCAACCCTATATTCACATCGGTCGCACCTCTTATGCTCCCGTTCGTGTGTTCTTGCTTGCCTTCTTAGCGCAATATTAAATAAACTACTGCATCAATTTATGTTTGTTACTCTAATCACTGCGTTCTTCCTGGCATATATTCTTGCGCTCCCCAATAAACTGTTAATGTGAAACACAGCGCTTGCGTTGTGATCCTTTCTTGTGCGTTTTATTGCCGCGGAGTATTTCCCCCAACTTGTTATAGGGCCTCATCGAGCTTTTGGACTTGCTGCCTTTACCGCTCTTGCGAATCGCCGAGGCTTCTCTGTCTAGGGTCCATTCGTCGTTGCGTTTATTTACCTGGCCTAAATGGCACCTCATCAATAATTCCGCTTTGACAAACAAGATTCGTTGCTTCAGCATGGCAGGAACTATTTTGAAATGCTTCCTCATACTGTATTTCTAGTGGATTTCGCAGCACCTGAGGAGATCAACTTGTGCAGCCTGCGGTCATCCTGGTGCGACGATGCGCATTAAGTGTTTCTGCAGCTTATGCGCAAACATAAACTTAGTTTGACTGAATCGTTGTTGTACGGAGCCAAAAAAGAAAACGGGATAAGAGGGCTCTTAGCGTATGCCACGGTTTTCTTGCAAAGGATCTCTTTATTTCTCCAACATAAAGTGGTGTTTTACATTAAAAGCAGTGTGATGTAGCGTGGACGCGGCAATGTTTAGGTAAGGTAATCACGTTGATGATGGAACAAACGCTAAAAGAGTGGAGCTATAGCGTTCGAAATAAGAATGGTGTGTTTTTTGCTTCACATTGCAAAACCTGCCGCTCTAAAGTGTATGCTTTTAGCCACGCACCACCCACCATCAACAGCATACATTTTGTAGTGGAAGTCTTTGCGGATTTGTGCAATGTTAAAACACTACGTGGCTCTCGGGGAATCAGACACCATTTTTTAAATCTAAAACCATTTTCCTCAGATAAATTTGAACACTCTGCACATTAAAGACCAGTGATTTTATCGGTAAAGTTTTCATGTTTTTACAGGTGTTGGAAGATGTCGGGTTAGTTGGGTTTTGTGTTTCTGTTGATAGGATGACGCGGTAGTACTCCACACCACTTGAACATTTCCTTCCTTCCATCCCGTCTTGTGTCAATGAGAATTTAGTGCTCAAATTTCACAATTCGACTCTTTTGTCTGTGGAAAACCTCATCTTAAAATCAATAGAAATAAATACTCTGAAAGTTTGAAGCGCAATACGCTAAGTGACGACGGCGGTGTCCGACCTCAGTCTCCGCTCTTCCAGCGTGAAACATATTAGGCCCCTGTGCTGCGTGTCCGTAACATCTCGGGTCACCATTAACACATCACCTTCCTTATTCAGTTTATTATTTTTCCGTCGCGCTCCCACTAGGGTATTCTCGGTTGGGATTGTGTCTTGACTCTCAAAGCTGTCATCGAATGCGCAAGCGCTTAGCTGGAGTTATTTTCGGTCGAAGACGCCTGATCGTAAGATCCCCTGTTTCATTTCGCCTAGTTGTCGCCGAAAACATCGACGTTCCGCCTGGCTCTGCCGTACCCGTCCTACCCGTTCTGTGCAACCCATCTCCGACGCCACAGTAATGTTCAGACCTCCTGATATTTTTATTGTCCAAATGCTTTCCGGTTCTATTCGAGGTTTAGGAAATGCAGCTTTGGCTGAGATAATTGTTTCTTTCGCAACCCTCTTCCTGTCCGGCTGTCATCTTTCATGTGAAGTGGCTGCGTCGAATAGAAGAGATTGATGGCCTACTCGTTACCGACGTTCCTAGGCGTTTCACTTGCTGCCCTGTACCACTCAAACCTGGCCGCAAATCTATTGGTTTTTCGTTTGTTTTTCGACTGGCAGGCATCCTTCTTCTGCCGCTCAATAACTCATCGCATTTTTGCAGGAAGTCACACTCTCATTACGACAACGGTCCTGTCGTTTGCAGCCAACGAACTTGGCGTTATTGACAGTCACGTGTATGCAATGCTTGACCAGAAGGTTTACTTTGACAGATACGGAAGCTTTTCGAACTCGTTAATATGCAAGGGAAAGGCCTAACCTTCACCCGTAAACGACCTGTTGACGATTACTTGAAAAATTTGGAGTTAATATTAGGCTTCCTGAAGACAACGTTTGTTGTTGCCCCAATACAGGATAGCACAAAAAACGGCTGCTCTTTAAATTGAGCATTTTAACATAAAAAAACTGGATAAATCGCTTCAGTCTCTGTGGAGTCTGGTAAGTTGTCAAAATGCAAACATAGTTTAATTAGTTGAAATCGCAGGCATGAAATGGCTGGTTATTATGTCACTGAAATTCGTCGCTGTAGCAATTAGGTTGCTCAAGAAGCTAACCTTGGCTTTGTTCAAATAAAGACCTAAGACATCTGCCTTTGGAAAAA
The DNA here is from genome assembly GCA_013339765.2 of Haemaphysalis longicornis. Classification (NCBI taxonomy): domain Eukaryota; kingdom Metazoa; phylum Arthropoda; class Arachnida; order Ixodida; family Ixodidae; genus Haemaphysalis; species Haemaphysalis longicornis. The sequence goes on from JABSTR010000222.1 coordinate 21,703, forward strand.
CAAACAATGCGAGGCGGTATATGCAGAAAGCGTCCGACAACATAAAAAAGGTCGCCGGAAGATACCAGATGACAGTTGTGTTTTCTCTCTTTAAATATTTCGGTGCTCCGGCTAGGACATACCTACTCTGTGCAGGGAGACTGCCTTTCGGAAAAACACTGGAATCGCTGTGTCGGTTGTGTTGTACAGGATGTCATACGAACTTGCGGTATCTTCCAGAAGGCGTTACGTTCGCCAAGCGGCAGTTGCGTTCACAAGAGGGCGTGAAAACACAAATGGTCTATTGCAAAAGATGCATGTCGCACATTTTCCTAACCAATGTCTTGCGGCCGTAGTGAACCATTGTTGGTTTAAAATCAAATGCTGAACAAAGACAGGGAGTGAGGTAAAAATGGTATGCGTATATTATATCAGAAAGAGCGAATGCGTTTGTTAGCCATACCTCATTTGCACAGTACAAGAGCCAACTGGGTTTTTCGGAAGAAGTATTGTAGACATCTTTATTTTTGGCATTCTGTGTGTATTTGTTACGGCCCTTCTTTCTAGCCCTCCCAGTTTCACCAGAGCCATAGGCCCATGTCTATGGAAACGAAGTCTCTCTTTTCTGTCTAACGCGCCCCGCCCTATTTTTTATTCTCTCATACATTTGCCGATTCGTGACTGCCGCACTCCTGTGTGGTTCTGTTGGTGTTGTTGGTGGTATAATGACTACTTCAGAGTTTATTGAAATTAGGTATGCTGTGTATTTATATGTGCCATTGTTACGCACCCAACGGTACGTATTCGACAGTCAATCATGCCACTCCAACAGCGAGGCTGAAGGGTAGAACAGGGGATGAAGCAGCTTTTCCTGCTACCTGTCCATCAGCCAACTACCGCTTCATCTTGACTTTGCCATCTTGCCTCATATAACCCGTGTTTAGAAACCGCAGAGCGTGACAGTTTGGTGGAAAGGCTCGATATCGCCACGACGGAAATCCAAGACTTTCGCCGGAGCCGACGTATCGTGGGTGTCCCACTGTTGTGCCCTGCAATGCACCATGACGGTCATCCCATGCAACCAACAGTCATGGCTGTCTGGAACCTCCTTCGGGAGCCCCCTAAATTTGCTGAAAATCCCAATGATGACATGGAAGAATGACTGACTAGTGGCCGCTAGTAAGCCCACACAATCACTGAACGCCACGGCTCAACTCGCCAACGTTGTATTCTCCCTGGAAAGGACCGCTCTAACCTGGTTTGAAATCTTCGAAGAGGTGTTTACAACCTGGAATCGTATCGTAGAGACCATTGAAAGCTCCTTCGGCGACCCCGACCCGACGAAGAAGCGGGCAGAACACGTTACTGCAACGCTCGCAAGTCTCAGGTGAACCATTACCATTCACATAGAAGAGGTTCTGAAGATTTGTAGGGTCATTGATCCGCACATGAAGGAAGAGAATAAGGTCAACCATCTATTGAAAGGGATCGTGGAATATTTCTAAGACTTTTTCTTTGGCCACGTAGAATTATAGTCTTCATGAGACGTCACCCAGCATTGTCATTCCTTTGAAGCACTGACTGTTCGCCGAATTACAGCAACATTCGGACTTTTGGATAAAGTTACCACCATTGCCAGCGTTACGGTCAACCCAGCAGTCGACTTGGTTGATACCATCTTCCGCATTGTCCTGGAATAACTCCTTCGGCATGACTAGCCCCCTCAAAATGGATGTAGCGCATTGTACATTTGCGGTGGTTACCGGCTTGACGATCGACAGGCCACGAGCGTTTATCCTTTGAAATATATTTCCAGTGAAGAGAGCTTCTCAACTTTTATTAAGAGGCGTGAACCTGTTGCCGTCAGCATTCAAACACGCGGCAGAATTGACTTTGAGCAGTACAATCACCGCCCTCAGCGTTTCAGACGTTTGGGTAATGTTTACGACGACTACACACCTGACCCAGAGCGGGAACTGCCCGTCTGCTACAATTGTGGTATGCCTGAACACACTTGTCACTTCTGGCTCTGTCGCTGTCAAGCCGCGCAATATGAGCAACATCAGCCCATGCAGCACCACCCTAACACTCACGATACGATGTTTGCTACGAGACTGGCCCGTCAACGACTTCATTGTAGATAGATCAGACAGCGCAACCTTCGGATTCATAGTCTTCGGACCTCACTCTTCGGACACCACCTACAGAACGTCTGCGACGGTCACCCTCCCGCTGGCATCAATCCCGGGCGCCATAAAACCAGCCGACGTGACAAATGAACGTGAGGGCCCAGGAGAACCGCCGTGAAACGTTTCTCTTATCGGAAAGCGCCTCAAACGTAACTAACTTCGCATGAAGTATTTTACGAAATCAAATGCAAGCAATATTTTGAGGAATTCCAACTATGCATTTTGCTGATACCGCTGAAACGATTTCTGTGATAAGCCCCGCTTCATTATCTCGTCTTCGCCGTAAGAACATGTTTAAGGGGGCAAGAACACAACTTTTCGTGCTCTCGGAGCAAGTACCTGTGTCCAATTGGTGTATGATCGGTGGATGCCTCGTTTGGGGGTAAAATCTTAAGGACAGCGTTTACTCTGGTCCCGTGTTCTGCGCATATTATTCTGAGTCTTGATTTCGTGAAACAAAGTGGCGCCACAGTTGACTGTCGAAACCGCGAAATTTATTTGAGTAGAACTGCACTATGTTGAGTAGAACTGCACAATGTGCCGTTATTGAAAACGCGGCTCGTGGCTATTCCACATTCCGTGAGCTGAGTTACGAGATGATGCCATACCCATCTGTCCCAATTGTTTCCGTGTTTTGCCGAAGCCCAACGAGGAAGAATTTTAATCCGTGGCAAAACAAAACAAAAATGTCAGAACTGTGCTAAGAAGAACAGACAGCGTTTTGGTGCAACGTTTGTTATTTCCGTTAAATGGCAATCCCATTACAGACAATTTACTACTGCAATTACACCCTCTACTAACACGTGGCTTCAAGCTTTGAGAATTCTGTAAATACACTTCCACTCCAGTTGCTGTATTCACGGCACGTCGGCAAGATTTGTTGACGGAATATTTGGCCTGTACTTTAATACCATGAGGATTGCTCAGATGTACGACCCACCCAGAGAAGACAACAGGACGAGCCCAATAAAAACTGATTTATTTAATGGCTTACTGCCCCCAAATATGAGTCAAAGTTCATGCATGCACTGAACATATGCAAAAGGCGCAGAAAACATGATCTATCGTCACACCCTACAAGGCAAAATATTAACAAATCATACTCGCTTTTATATTATTGGGTTTGGAAATGACGGGAGCACGACGACACGGCAGGCAGTGGCTTACTGCTTTATTCGACGCATGGACTGGCGTCAGCACAAGGTACAAGTCAACAAGAAGACACACAGATAGGGCTGCCGGCTTATGATGCCGGCGTACACTACGTCACCATCGCGTTGACAGTCGCTCAGATCTTATCAAGAGATAGCACCGGGCGCGCGCTACGCCGAACACTGCAAGATGCCGAGCTGCCGGACGTAACATCCCTCCCCTCTTAAGCCAAATGTTCACATCAACTTTTTTTTTTCACCACCTGTACAGCATACGGAGAACAACAAAATATGCAATCACTAATTGCAACAAAATCACTCGCTACCTTCAGCCGGTCAGGCGGCCGTCGACTCGGGTACTGCGCCGAAGTGGGGTTTGCGAGGCCAGCACGGCTACGCCAAGTTCTGCACACGAGTCACTTGTGTGATGTCTCAGGGAAAGCTACCCACATCAGGTTTGCACATTCTTGTTCAGCCGGTACATTAAGCACAAAAGTTGCTGCCTTCAAATGATCTACATGCACAAACCTTATGCGCTGTTGCACACGAAACAGAAATGTGACATAAGACACAACCTTGATCACTTTGCCCCGAAACCACTCGATGTTTTCCCCTCTGACCGATTTCACCATGACCGCATCCCCACAGAAAAAGTTCTAGCAGCACAACGACGTTTGTTTGCGGTACTCTCAATCCTTTACATTTTATCTTTCCATGCTTAACTCATGTCTGGTTTCAACAGGGAGAGGCGGGTTCGCAATTTCCTACCGAGGAACAGTTCACTTGGTGTCTTTCCAGTGAAAGAGTGGGGAGTCATTCCGTACGAAAAAAGAAAGTTGTCTACCTTGTGCTGCATGCTTCTGCCGCACTTGCTCTTTTGATGAACAAGTAGGGATTTTAAAAGAGCCTTTTTCACGATCTGAACTGCACGTTCCGCGGCGCCGTTTGACTGTGGATGGTAAGGCGGGGTCAGAGTGTGCTTTACACCAGTTTTGCGAAGGAATTATTGGAATTCCAAACTAGTAAACTGGAGACCATTGTCCGTCACCACTTCAACCGGCAGGCCATAGGACGCGAACACAGAGCGGACAACTTCAACTGTTTTCTGCGCAGTTGTGCTGGTCATCAGTTTAACTTCCAGCCACTTTGAGTGCGAGTCAACCATGACAAAGAAGGATTTGCCCTCTTTTTCCGCGAAGTCCATGTGTACGCGCTCCCAGTTGTTCGAACACCACCTTCATTGCTGCAATGGAGCGGCCGGGATCGAAGCTCGAATGCTGTCACAAATTTCGCACTTCTTTACACACTCCTCAAGATCTTTGTCGATGTTAGGCCACCACACTATTCCTCGAGCCAACATCTTCATTTTGTTAATCCCAGGGTGCTCTTCGTGCAGTAGGTCTAAGACGTGTTTCCTCAACGAACTGGGAATGACTACACGGTTGTTCCAAAGAAGACTGTTCATTTCTAAGGAAAGCTCATACCTTCTGACAAAATATGGCTCTAACGCTTTGTCGACTGCATTAGGCCGACCCTGCCACGTCATTTCGCGAATCATTCTGAGTTCGTCGTCTTTCTCAGTTTCCTTGGCTACTTCATTAGCCGTGAGTGGCATGTCTGGGATGGATGAAAAGTAGTTCACCATTTCGTCAGTAGACCTCCGAGGCAATGGTAACCGTGACAACCCATCTGCATTGCCAATCGAGCCTCCCTTTCGCTACTCAGTAGTATACTGATAACTAGCCAGCAAATTTGACCAACGGTGCAGTCTTGCTGCTGGAACGGAATCTGAGTGTTTCTTTGGGTCGAAAATGTGGATCAGCGGCTGATGGTCCGTCAAGATAGTGAACATTCGCCCATACAAGTATTTGTGGAATTTCTGTATGCCGAACACGATTGCAAGTGCTTCTCTTTCAATGTGCACATAATTTCTTTCCGCTGGGGTCAACGTTCGAGAAGCGTACGCCACCGGTCTATCTTCCCCGTTTAGAACATGAGAGTTAACGGTAGCCACGCCATGCGCAGATGCGTCACAAGTTAGCCTCAGTGGCTTTGATGCGTCGTAGAGTTCAAGTACAGCATCGCTCCAGAGAAGCTCTTTGCAACACTCGAAACTTTCTTGGCATTCTTGGGACCAGTTTTATTAATTTTCTTTCCTTAGCAATTTATGCAAGGGTTCGAGCATTTCAGCCAGAGCTGGCAAAGACTTTGCGTAAAAGTTCAAAAGACCCAAGAAAGCTCGCAGCTCTTTTTCGTTTTGTGGCTGTGGTGCATTCCGTACAGACTCAACCTTTTCTTTTGTCGGCCTCAGCCCTTTGCCGCTTATCTCGGGCCCGAGATACCGAACGCTGCTTTGAAAAAATTTGCATTTTGCGGCATTTGCGCGAATTCCATGCTTCTGAAGCTGCTTTAGAACACGTTCAGTGTTTCTCTCCGCATTCCTTTAGAGTTTTACCCGAAATCTGTACGTCGTCTAGGTAGCAAAGAGTTCCCGGAATTCATTTTAGGATTTCGTCCAGAACTGACTGGAACAACGCGGGTGCGCTTGCCACGCCGTAGGGAAGACGTTTGAATCGAAACAACCCAAGGTGCGTGTTCACCGTGAGGATTTCCTTTGAGTGTCGTCAAGCTCTAGTTGCAGATATGCTTTTGGCAAGTCTAAAACAGTGAAAACTGTACCCCCTGCTACAGTTGCAAAAATATCTTCGGGCAGCGGAAGCGGATAGTGATCTATCTTCAAATGCGGATTTACCGTCACACGATAGTCACCGCAAAGACTCACACTTTTGTCGTCTTTGAAAACTGTGACTAGGGGCGTTTCTCAGTCACTGTGTGGGACTCTGTAGATAACGTCGGCTTTTTCCAAGCTTTTGAGCTCAGTTTCTACGCTTCCGTGAAGCGCGTAAGGCACTGGCCTCGCTTCGCAAAAAATTGGCTGGGCAGTTTCCTTCAACACCAAGCTTCCTTTGAAACCTTTGATCACGCCAAACCCTTTTTCAAACACGCCACCCCACTTCTGTTTCAACGACAACTACATTGTGACCGTGTTTACGCACGTCACTTGTTTCCAGTTTAAGCGCACTTGCGACAACAAATCCCGGCCCAGCAAATTCGGCATAACAAGACCCTTGACGTCTCGCGCAATGATCAACGGCGAAGTGTGGTCCTTCCCTTCATAGGTTACACTAACCTGAACTCGTCCTATTACTGGTATCAAGCTTCCGTTGTATGCTGTTAGCCTTACGTTTTTCTTTGGACACTGCTTGTACGGAAAAATTTTTTGAAACTCGCTTTCGCTCATTATTGAGACTGCCGGACCTGTGTCAACTTGCATATCGACCTGCTTGCCATCAATCACTATGGTTACAAAATACGCCTCCAGCTTAGGCGTTGTTTCCACTTTGAACAGCACAGTCTCATCAGTGGCAGCATCTACGCTCGTTACAGACCTAATGTTAGTTCTGCACATTTTAGCCAAGTGTCCCGTTTTCGAGCATTTATAGCACTTGCTAGCTAAATGCGGACACTTCTTTACGCCATGTGCACTACCCCGCCTGGTACACGCAACACGAGTCCTTGGAGGTGGAAAGTTCTTTTTACCTGATGCTGCAGACTTTCGTTGCCAGCAGACGTCTTCCATGGCACTGGCGCCGCCTGCTGTGTCATTGCTGCGCACTTTCTTGCTCTGTGCTTGCGCTGCTTCCATCCCCAACGCGGAGCTGTACGCCTTTTCGAAGGTGAGGTCGTGGTCTTCCGTCGCGAGAAGCTTGCAGCGGATGGCGTCGTTGTGTAGTCCCACGATGAAGCGGTCTCGAATCGCCTCTTCCAGAAACGCGCCGAAGTTGCACGGGGCTGCTTCTTCTTGAGCTCCACGACGAAATCACTGATGCCTTCACCTGGACGTTGGTCTCGCCGATAGAACTTGTACCTTTCCACTACCACGGAGCGCTTCGGTGTGTAGTACTTACGCAGGGTCTTCTCAACATCTTTGAAGCTAACTTCTGCAGGAGTCTTCAGAAAAACAGGTTTTGAAGCGTTATAAACGCGGCCTCCCCAATGAGCGCCAAGAACGCCTGCTGCTTCCTTGCCTTCTCTATCTTGTTTGCAGTTGCGAATGCTTCGAAGCGTTGAACGTAGACGTCGAAGTCACCTTTTTTCGGCGAAAATTCCGGAAGGTGGACGAAAACGCCGGTGCTACTTGCCATGGTAGTTGGTTGTCCCGTTCTCATCGCTCCCTGCGTTGAATCTATCCCATCCTCGTCGCCACTGTTGGGTTTGGAAATGACGGGAGCACAACGACACGGCAGCAGTGGCTTACTGCTTTATTCGACGCATGGACTGGCGTCAGCACAAGGTACAAGTCAAGAAGAAGCACACACAGATAGGGCTGCCGCCTTATGATGCAGGCGCACACTACGTCACCATCGCGTAGACAGTCGCTCAGATCTTATCAAGAGATAGCACCGGGCGCGCGCTACGCCGAACACTGCAAGATGCCGAGCCTCCGGAGGTAACATATATAAAGACAAGTTATCTGACTAACGCAATTTTGCGCATTAGTGATCAAAAAGGCTTCTATATTCTCACGTGCGACATCGCTGCTTCCCCAGCCAAGAATCCTAATCTCATTCAGTTGTGGCCTGCACCCCTTTTTTCGCAAATTCTGCGATGCTCCGTGGATACCTACACTGCGCATTGACATATTCTACGAACATACGCTACGCATCAGCAGGCGCAATGCCGCGCTGATGACACGGAGGCGCTGTGGAACATCAAGGTAAAACAACTGTTGAATTTGACGGATGCGCGGAAAGGCGTTCGAAGACAGGGGACCCTGACTGTGCGAGAAGACGTTCAAGTGCCAGAAACGATAATACACGTTCTCGAGAAAGACCCGATGTACAGCAAGAATAGATGTGCAAGGTCATAAATTATCTGCACTCAAAAGAAGATTCCCCAAGAAAGGTAACCGCAAGAGTTAGGAGCGCTAAATCTCGCGCTGCACTTTTTTAGAGATCAGAAACTGCGCCTTTTGAAAGCAGACAAAGGCGGAGAGCTTGGTGTTCTACCTGAAGGCGTGTTTATCGAAGAGGCAGCTCGCACAATAAGTAAGAACAGGTCAAGAGAGGTGTGACGAAAAAGAAGTAAGCCTATAAAGTAATGCAATGAATAAGGACTGGCGGAAGTAGCCTCTGGTACAAACAAATTTGTAGGCAGCTCTTTGGAGCCTTTTTTTGTACAAAAAATATCAAGTAAATTTGACGTTTGGGACCATGAGAAATGAGAAAAGCCCATGACAGTGCTAGGTTAGCAGGTCTCTTTAGAAACATTTTCAAAAGCTAGAGGTGTGTGAACCGTTCTCTAACGGAAATGAAAAGAATGCAGTTGGCTTTGTTTTATATGGCATATGTTGTCTCTCGAAATTAAGGACCTCATTTACTCCGTGCCTAATGTTGAACTGCTCAAATCTGTTAAATGCTGTATAGAGGGTATCCGTAAGGCCTATTATCAATTTACACTGTTGAATGTAGATAATTTTTTACTTTACTTGAATTTTATATCAATGAGACATTTATACCTTTGGAGAATAGTTTTACTTGCAACATCGTCGTATCGGTATTGGTTTACGAGTACCCCTGCCCCGTGTAAAATGTTTTGTCTTATGTTGGCCGCACCGTAGTGAATGGTTTTCACAGAGATTTGGTTCTCAAAAGTTATAGTTATGTGAACAAATAATAATTCTTTTAGAGAAGCAGAGTAACTAGAATTCCTACGATCTAAGGAATGGTATTTTAGATGATTTTAAACAACATAGTAAGGCGCTGGCGTTTCCACACAAGGTTTTGAAAGAAAAAAAACTTCACAGTACCTGGACATCGAAATGTGGTTGTGACACGCACGTTTGTTGGATATACCATACACGAGTTGCAAATAATTATTAACTTCTGAGTTCCCACACTTAAAGACTGTGCAAATGGGTATTTCTGCGATGCGCCTTGAGTCTTGCTGAAGGTTTCAAAAACCAAGTGTCCTGGTTGGACGATCCAGGCTTCCCCTGTAGCATGCTGGCAGCGGTGAGTGAAACAAGCCTCCAGAAGACGAAATTAGGAACGTGCCAAAGGATTTCAAATATGGCACGCGGCTAGTGGTTGTACCTTACATGCACAAGGAAGCCGAAAATGTGGAAAACGTGGCTTATAGGTACGGAGCACCTATAGTGTTCTGTGCTCCTGTGAAGCTGAGCCAGCTTTATTCTCTCACTGCAAAGGAGAAAAAGGGGAGGACCGGTTGTGCCAAAACATATACCAAGCCCTTTGACAAATTCTCAAAAGGCGTCATGTATGAAATTTCACTGACACGAGAAAATGCCTATAATGGCCAAACTAGACGCTGCGTGAATATGCTGTCGGGGAGCATGCGCGCAGCTTAGGTGATAACTATAGTAGAAGTTGATAAAGCATTTTACAAATTGCGAAAATAGCCGGTGCAGGCTGCGACCAAATAAGATTAACATTTTTGGCTTGGTCAGCAGCTATGTCGCACGTAGCCTTTTTCGCAAAGAATACGCACAATTGCGTTGGTGGCACACCCTTAGGTTTATATAAAACCTAATCCCATTTGTTTCTAGGCTGTACTTGTACGCTTGGCCTTGTAAGGTATGCTTGTAAGCTGCGATGATGGATAAGGTTTTGTAGGCGCTTTGCGTATTTACGTTCGGCAGATGCACCAACTTTTATAGGAAAGTTTTTTTATTTCCACCCCCTGGTACTTTTGCTACCGTCGGTGTCAACAGAAAACCCACGTGAACAAATAAAAGAATTTATTGGCACCACCAGGAATCGAACCCGGAAATATTAAAGCAACAAAGCCAGAGCCCGTTGTTTTACCGATTTAGCCAGGGGAGTGAAACTTCCTATACCTTGCATGGGACACGCAATTCCCTCGCAGCGCCGGACAAACCCCTGGTGTTTGGGGGCGGTACTAAAAACATGGCGGCGCGTTGCAGACATGCACTGGGACACGCCATCTTAATGAGGACTGAAAAGCCGAGGGGGGGGGGTAGATTTAGCCCTAATTCAATTGGGACGCACATGCAAGGTAAGTTGAGCGAGTGGAAGGTATTCAGATGGCCAGCGCACGACCTTGTTCCTGTTGCGCAACCCGCCACATTACCAAAAGGGCAATTGTTTTTTCTGATTGATGAAGTTTTGCGCTCCCACTTCTTTTTGCAGCACTTATTATCAGTACGACGTTGTTTTGGTTTATTAGCACACACAATCTAGACAAGAATTAGGAGTACAGTTATTTTAATTTTTATTGCCTAAATGTACCATCCATACAGTAAAAACCCAACGTGGATATTTTCCGCTTTTAGTCGCAAACAAAAGTGCATGGCACATGCCCGCATTCTAATAACTAGGTATCCAGTAGTGCATATGTGTCCAGTGCTTTGTCTGTGCAAGGTCCGCGTAGCCTCTGCTGGTGAGATGGGCAGGACACAGTCGGTAGCTGCTGTGGATCTGTCAAGGTGGTAAATGAGCCAGGTCCCGCATTCTCGCACACTGGAGCCCAACGCGAGATCTGGAACATCAACAAGCACGTTTGTATATTTGGGTTACAATGAATACTAGCTTTGATGCGGCTTTCGGGCGCACATACTTTTGAGTGAAAACTGGCATCTGTATTTGAAATAAATGTTATCTGATGTATTAGGAATCTTTCTTTCTTAAATTGATTTTGGCTACGAAGACAGCTTGTGACAACACCATTCGTAAAGGCAAATTTTAAATTACAATCATCCTTTATTATTAAGAGACGCGGATACGTTTTTCTGTTTGTGCGATCATAATGCTCGGTGGAAACGACCCACCTTTCCTCCTAATCCAAAATACATTTCTGCAGACAAAAGCAGCCATCCCACACCAGAATCGCTAAGCAATTATTTATGCCTATATACTTTCGCGCACTATGTATTCCTGAGCTATTTCTCGGGCCCTTCAGTAAACCGGTTATAAAAACCTTATTTAAAACCCTCTAATAAATTACTAGCTAAGGTTAAGCCTGCATTGTCTAATTATTTATCGGCTTATAGCTGTAACTTCGTTTTTGTGAATATATCGTTCTTGTACTTAAAGCTGAAACTCGAAGCACGGAACTGTAGCGTAAATTATAAATTTTAAATGGCGGAATCATGGTTATGATTGTATTATAAACATATGCAGTTGTTGCTTAGTTTGTGTATTTATTCCAACAACTTTATTCTGATATGTTTCGTTGATTCACGTGAAGAGAAAATGCAGAACACCCAATTGAAACGCAATTATTTAAACATAGTGCTAACAACACGATATGAACCTGCAGACCCACCCTTTGAATCATAGGTGTATGGGAGATGCCTTCCTCCAGCTATAGACATAAATAGGATGATAATAATACCGATAACAATAATACTGATAATAATTATAATAATCACAATAATAATATTATTATAATAACAGCAGCAACGCATGCTACAAAAACAAACTAAACGCAGGCAATGAAAAGCTACCAAAAACGTGCAGATAGACTCACACTGTTCCATTGTTTTTGTATATGTTCCCTCATATACATTTTGCTGCATGCCGTGCAATCACTTGCGCTAAAATCGAAAACACACAATCGAAACGCAATAAATCAATAACGCACGTATAAACAAACGTGTGTGGCTAATGTAGACATTGGGTAAAATTACCAAATGCTCTGCCCGCATTTCATGCGTAATTCAAGAGTCAAAGAAGATAATCACAATGTAATAAATAAATAGTGCACGTTTATCCTCACATAAATTATAAAGCTACTGCTGCAACCGCATCCAGCTATCTCGTGCAAGCGTAGAAAAGCAAAACGAGCAGTATGCAGATCGTACCTTTCGTCCGCCGGGATCCAAAAGAATTTTATGCGGCCTGGCGTGAAGAATTTCGACACCACTCAGTACAGCACGATCTGTGATGATGCGTCTGTTGCGATGCATCCATTGATGCGTCTGTTCCGATGAAACGAACTTTTACGGTAAAAAAAACGGCCCCCGGAACACCGTGGACCGTAGTATACCTGTGGGCGCGACAAGAAACGCCCCTTTTCAGCGGTGCGAAGTAGAAAGGCGCGGTTCCCGTTTTCCACTCATGGTGGCGCTCGTTTTTTCGCAATCTCTAACTGGAAATTTAAGGTTGACTTGCATATTAAAAACTCCGTAATTAATAAGTAACCTGGTAATAAATATAAAGTGCAACAACAACGTTCATTTATGCTCGTATGTAGTATAGCCCCCAAACGTTAGGATCGCTGCAGTCACGGGACAGAAAAACGGCGGAGTTGCATCCCTCTGATTTAGCTACGAGCCCACGCGGAGACGGGGAAGACAAGTCGTGCACTCACAAAGCACATCTACGGATTTAACCTCTGCATTCTCGCTTGATGCCACGATATTGCGAATAAAGGAAGCTCACACCAACCCATGGAACCTCACTTCCAGTACGTCAATGTTCTAAGGCCTCTGGCTTCCAGTGTTCACCTAAAAATTCTCAGGTCCTTCTCTGCCCTCACGCCAAACGACGCCTCAAGAAGCACATTCAAGTACGTCTTGATGGCCAGGCCAAAACTCCAAGCTCTAGCATCAAGATCCTGAGACTACATCTTCTGGCCAACACCAAGTGTGACGTATCCTTGCAGCCCCTCCAACAGAGCATGAATAAAATTATACACATGATTAGGTGAGTTGCCACCAAGAAGTAAGGCTTCAAGGAATTCGATACCTTTCGATTAGTTCTAGCTTTTATCCTGTCGAGAATCACTTACGTAAACCCCCTTTCTCATTCTCGGCAAAGAGGACATGGAGATGCTTTATATAAAGATTAGAAGGGCAGTTGAGCGAGCCATTGATCTCCCCATCGGTGCGTGGACGGAGAGGCTGCTTAGCACGGTGCTCTACAACACGGTGGAAGAGTTGATAGAGGGCCATCTTTCTATACAGAAGCTCCGAATGAGCAGAACGGCGGCGTTTCGCCGCATCCTTCACCAGATTGGCTGGGCAACAGAGAATGTCAGTCCCCTTGATGTACTCATGCACTTTTGGCGACAAGAACTAAAGATGCTCCCTTTGCTTAGAAGTATGAACCCTTACACGACGAGGGTCGCCGATAAGCTCGGGCTCAAGCGCTCAACACCACCCTCGGTTGCGATCATGCAGTTACCTACACAGACGCCTCCCAACATGGAGGGCAGCAGTACGCCATCATCGTGGATACCTTGACAACCAACCTGCTTGCGTGTGCCTCACTCAAGACCGGAGACATGACGGCAGCTGAATATGCATCCATCGCCTTGGCTCTCACTCAACCAGGGGTCCGTAACGTAGTCACCGATTCCCAACAAACGTACCGGAATTACCAGTCGGGTTTGGTGTCCCGACATGCACTGCATAAGCTAACAAACATTTTCCAAATGGTTCTATTCAGCTTATTTGGACATCCAGTCACGCTTTCACGGAGGGCAGCAAATACGCCCACCAAGTTTTCACTTTTACCCCTCGTGCTAAGAAGTGTGTGTTTCAGTTTGAGAGTTTGAGTTTAAGAGGGAAAATAATTGCACCTCGGCCAGCAAACCTTTGCTCCGGCAGAGATTTAGAAACTAACAAAGCTGTATCTATAAGTTGATAACAAAAGAAGGCAGACGACTCACTGAAGGTTTTGTTTGTAAACGCTGTGACAACAGAGGAAAACTGCACTTAACACTTAACCACTATTCGTTATATCTTAAAGAAACCAGAACCACTTGTGAGGAAGAAACTCGTGCGACGTCTGAGAACTGTGGCTACATATTTTGACAACGAGGCACCATCACAATTTCGATCATGACAATAAATAAAAAATCAGAGCGGGTTACAAGGACTGCTGCGCTTCATAATGAGTGAGAATAACAAGGAGCCTTGCAGCCGAAACATCCCGTACAGGATGCCAAACACAGTTGATTTCTTTTAAGTGCGAATGCACTTTATAAGCGACCCTGAATTCCGTTGACCGCCGTCCGTCCACATAGCAACAGCTGCTGGGGCGCGCGCTCCTCGTCTTCCTTGGCAACGGGGGGAGATGGGCGCGCGCTGCCTGGCCGCTGACATGGCACATACCCACGTGGGGGATTGGCCAGGAATCGGGCGTGAGAAGGGCTAATGCACCCGCTTAAAGGAGTACTGACACGAAATTTCAAAGCTGAGATCCGCTCTAGCAATCAAGTACAACGACAACACAAATAGGTGTCTGTGCATGGCACATACCCACGTGGGGGATTGGCCAGGAATCGGGCGTGAGAAGGGCTAATGCACCCGCTTAAAGGAGTACTGACACGAAATTTCAAAGCTGAGATCCGCTCTAGCAATCAAGTACAACGACAACAGAAATAGGTGTCTGTGAATAAATGCATCTTTCTGTCTTTGTAGTTCTGTGTGTGTGATCTCTCTTTCGCGAACATTACCGAACCGCGCAAATTCAACTCCTGCATTCGCACTTTCACATTCTTCCCCTCGGGGAAATGCGGGGAAATTTTTATTTTTTTGAGCACTTACAGTCGATAGCAAACGTTTATGGACAATAAATATGGCAATTTTAGGTTCTTTCTCTTCCAGCAGCCGCACGCAAACTGTGTTATGCATGTGTGATAATGTATGTTTACAAAACGTGTTGCAGAAATACCGCACATATCACCCCGGAAGGCAGTGCGGCAGAAAAATCTCCCAAACCTGCTGTTTTCGTGGCCCGTAACCATTTTCCTTTGGGGTTACATCCGTCAAGAATTGCCTTCTTGCCAGAGAAAAATATATTGTAATAAAACAGAACATGCCCTTTTCCTGTACTTTCCATTAGGCCTATAGTGCGTTGTGAGCTAAGGTTGACGTGTTTGTTGGGTAAATACGCCTATCTGCTATAAACGTTTCTATGAGTGTTACTACTGAGTAGCTCCTTGAAATTCTCGTGCTCTCATGGAATTTGGCGTCACTAACCTGTCTCCAAATACACTCAAACTGTTGGTCTCTTGAAATCTGTTTTTGAATCGCCGTATAAAAGGGATCCAAGAAACAAGGTATTACAGATAAATTACGAAACCACGTCGAACGCGCCGGCTTAACAACTTCGAATGTTGCAAAAAGAAATTAGTAAATCAGCGGTGTAACGACCACGCGAAAGTTAAGATGAAGCCACCCAGCGGACGGCTGGCTGGCCAGTTGTCAAGATAGAAAAAAAAAGACAGATCTTTTTGAGCATTTAAATGCCTTTTATATTTCCTGGTGAAATTGTACTACTGACCGCAGCAGCTACCTAAGAGACTACTCATTTCATTATCAGGCAGAAGCTCCTCAGCCCCACAATCTACTGCCAATCGTACGGAAGAAACAACAAAAACCGGCTGTGGGGAAAGCTCCATCAGCCATAATAGTGGCTTTCGATAGCTCCACAGGGAGCCCGGATTAGAGAGGGTTAGGATAAAGGATAAATACGGTTCAGGCGGTACCGACAGGGAAGAGTATGTGTTTGCACAAACCCCATAGCCACCTACAGCGTTTTAGAAATTCGGGTGCACGGCACGAATCTTGTGCCGTTATGAGGCTGTAAGATGGCGTAGTGTCACGGCATTTTAAGAGAGTTTCTAGACCTGATAAGCCTCGGTGAAATGGCTCGAGGGAAGCGTTAGCGGTCCAGTACCCAGCCCTCGTGCAGCAGCCATGGAGGACAGCGGTGAGCAGAGTTTCAATAGTTCTCAGCTGGCGTACCAGGAAGGCCTAGTTGTAACTACCCTTTCATAGCCACTACCGGGATCTGCCAACAAATGCCAGCTCCGGATTTATTTTAAACAGTTTGAAATTTAAATTACGTGGATCACGTGGCTAGAACTTCGTTTTGTTTCAATGGCCCGCTGCGGCCCCACGTTTCTTCGGAGTACGTAGGGTACGCGTTATGGGTAAAACACTGGCCACATGTCCGCCCATCGGTGGTTTCCCATCTGCACGCAGTGCATAGACGCAACTTCGGTAGATTTGGTGACCGTAACTATTTTTCAAATACAAAAAAATTAAGTAATAAAGAAAGTAAAAAAACGAGAGGTTACAGTGTCAAACAATGAACCAGCAAAGCTGAGCTAGCAGCGGGATAGCATTGAATACAGTAGCCGTCTTCGGCCCTGTATTTACGCGTTGTTGAAGATACACACACAAAAAAGAAAATGTTTTCAGAAACCAATGAAATAGAAAAGCAAACTAAGGTTTTATCCTTAAACATAAATAATAACGAAGGAACACCTAGTTTTTCTGGTACCCACAAGTGGATCATCACTATTGGAATTCCCTCCTGACTAAATACCCAGTTGATGAACTGTATTGCCGGATTGTTGAGGCATTTTACTCAATTCAGAATTCGAGAAAAATCAATTCATAGTAGACAAAGACAAGTTGGGTGTGCTTGGATTACTGATGCTTTGCTATCTGCCATTGCCGAGAGGGAATTGGCTTGGGGTCGATGTAGGCATGCTCCAAAGAATGGTTACTTATTTTTGCTTTAGCGAACTGCCCGCGATAGATCAAACGCCTTGATTTGTGCCGAAAAGCGCAAGGCACGCATTTCAGCACAAAGTTCACGCTTTGTAGGACAAACCCGATTAAAACAAGGGTCAGCGTAAGGAACTGCGCGGCAGAAAATCAAGAGACACATGCGCTACCGTAGCCTGAAATTTCGGTGCTGCGTCAATAACGCTCGCTGACCAATTCAATGTTCTTTTTCCTCCACTGGCCAAGCAACGCATGCGCATTGCCACCTCGCTAACAGGCGGCAGTCGATATCTGAATCACCTTTTTTACTCTCCTGTACCGATGATGATGTGCGTTGCATCCTATTCAGCTTCAAAAGAAATAAAGCTGGAGGAATTGACGGCATTTCTGACGCAGTTATCGGTAGGCATTTTGAGCGTGTTAAACATCTATTACTCGCTATAATCAACAATATAATTGATACACAAATTGTACCTTTTCGCTCAAAGAAAGCCCATTGTCAACCCATTGTGCAAAATTGTCCCAAAAAATTCTGTTACAAACTATAAGGAAAATTACATTCTTCCTAACATTGCCCTTATTTTAAATAAACACATTGCAACGATGATGCTCAGTTTCCTTGATGCAGATGATGTGGTCCCACGCAACCAATTCGGTTTTTTTCAAAGGGCGTGGAATACAAAAAGCTCTAGAAGAGATTTCCGATCTTCTAAAGACTGCTTTAGAACATAGTGAATTTGCCTGGGTCATGTTTCTAAATTCCTCCAAGGCCTTAGATTCTAATAATCACTCCTTCTTATCCTACAAACTGTTCAGTATGCATTCAGAGGCCCATTTTTATCTTTAATAAACTATTACCTAACCGAGCGTTCTCAAATTGTTGTGTTGCATTTGATCAAGAGCAATCAATAGCATTTAACCTCAGGCTTCCGTAAGGGGTCCATTTTTGCTCTTATTTTATTGATTACGTACGTTAAGGAACTCAGAAGTTCTTGCACTTATAGCAGAGTGTTTCATTATGCGGACGACACGGTACCTGTAATCAGACACAATAACTGTAAACTAGCAACATTAAACCTGCAGCCTAATCTAATTACAATATGAGCAATGAGTCACAACTATTCTGTTTCCATATCCAGCTAAGCTTATTCCTCACCACGTTCCAATTTATTTGAATACTAGTCATTGTGTTCAATGTCCATGTACACCTGTTTCCCAGCTATCCACTGTCAAATTTTGATTTTGAATTTTTTATTTTTATTGATTGCTTGACTACTGTTTGATTTTTATGTCCCGGATTAGCTGCACAGCGTATGTATGTACAGAAATAAAAAGGTTGCTTCCCTTTCTGTTTTCTATGAAATTTGCGGTATTCAAGCGCAAAAAATATCACATGCACTTGCTCACAGCGTCTTGCAGTATGACATTTGCAGTTTTTACTGCTGTACCGCGTTATGGAAAACAAAATAACTGTATATTGAAATCCGCTCATAGTCAGTATTGTACGGTGCACCGCTTGAGTCGCATATAGACGTTTTTTAATTGTCAATAATGCCCGAATTATTTCTGTTGTTTACGTAAACTGTGCTGTTAAAATATGTTTGGTCGCATGAACACTGTATACTGTACACGCAGGAACGTGACGTCCACTTACGAGATCGCTTTGTTGTGCTTAGGGTTCGCAATAAGTATGGTGAGCGGCTGCGTAATTGCTGTATCCCTGCTATTCTCAACTCCCGTCCCTCCGAACTGTTTTCGAATAGCTCGTGTGCTCAAGATAGATACGCTGTTTTTGTACTGCGTGGTTGAATGTTGAATGGTTGAAGCTTTTGTGTGTATTTTTCTGGTACTTGCTTTATTCCTCAACTCCTTTTTGTACATTGTTTTTCGTTTTTATATTTTTTGCTTTTTTCCTTTACTGACGAATATATTTGTATTCGCTGCTTCCGGAATGGCCAGCCACTGCCGGGCACAGCCCCACAAGCCTTTTTTGGCTTAAGGTTGGCCCGAATATATATTCAGTGCTGTGAAATATTCTTCTTAATATCATAATTTCGTTATTCCTGGCTTGCCAACAATAAACTGCAAGAAGGTCATAAGACACCTACTTCTGAAAAAATTTCTCCCCAATTTCTCGCCGCCTTTTGATGGAAGAAAAGTATAGGCAAGGCAACCGTACTTTCAGTTTTTATTCCGAACCTATGCACAGTGGTGGTCACAAAGTCCAGTGGCAATTTTTTGAAGATAATTCTGTGCCAGAGTATACCGGGCGTCTCTTATGTGGTTAGTTGTGTCTTTATTGTATGAGTGTCCAAAATGAAAGCTTTTACCATGGCGTCGCACCAATATACTGCATTGTTTGTAATAATATATAAAAAACCACTGCCAGCATTCCGCTTTTTATTTTATTGCCGCAACCACGTTCAATAAATTTTATAGAGTTTGTATTTGACAGAGTTAAATTGCCGTTCCCGGTTGCTCTGTTTCAGCTGGACGTCATAGTTTCAAAGCAAATGTTTTTCCATACATCGCAATGATGCTGTTTTTATTACGTCCGGAGAAGCGTCAAGCAGGAAGCGCAATTTGTGTAAATTCAAATTTATTGTATGCAAGTATCCCCGATAAAATAAATGTTCACAGTAGCTTGGAATAAATTTTTTATATGCTACCCAGGCAGCACGAGCATGTGCGGCCAATCTTTGCCCAAAGAACATTGGCCAGCCCTTTTCCTCCCGGCCAATCTTCGGCCAAAGTGTTCGGCCCTTAGTCCAAAATGGTCCTTGGCCGTGTAAGGCTGGAGCTTGGCTGTCAATTATTGGCCAATCTACTGTGGCCGCTAATACCATGGGCTGATCGACCATTGGTCAAAGAAGTATGGCCTACATATTGGCCAAGCATATATGGCCTACCATTGGCTGAGCATGTATGGCCTACCATTGGCCGAGCATGTATGGCCTACCATTGGCCACATTATGTATGACCTACCATTGGCCTGATTAGATTATTCTCTGCAGGCCAGAGGAAGCCCGCCCAAGGCTGCTGCTGCCATGCATGCCCTTCAGCAGGCAATTCGAAAATCGAAAATATATATTTAATGAATTTTAATTGCATCGAAAATGCTCAGAAAGTGTAATCTTAAATACGTCCAAAAAGCATTAGTAATGCATTTTAAATGCACAGAAAATAAATGCACTGCTTCAAACATACTCAAAATGTGTTACTAGTGTAAGAAAATAAAATCATGAATACATTGAGAGATGCCTTGCAATGTGTCTTTGGGGGAATGTTAACGTTCAACTAGAAAATTTCATGTTGTGGTTTCGAAAAGTTTAATAGGCTCTAGCCTCAAGATATGCTCCATTGTGAAAATGTAAACCGGCCATGCTCTGATTGCGGGCCAGCAAATGACTGAAAAGAACAGCATGTAGGAGCCAGATTGGCTGTTTGAAAGTTGTTTATTGTACACCTCAGCAAAGTGGCCAATTTCGCCATTACTAAGCATCAGGAATGAACGCCTTTCAGCCACCTCTGCAGCCAGCGCAGATGCAGCGTTGTGCATCGAGTCTCGTACTTCGCGCGCCACGTGTGGCATGTACGAGGAAGGTGTGCAGTGCGCGTTGATGCACTTGGCCCACTTGAATGTCGACTCAAGTGGGACGATCCTCATTGCGGACTCAGTGCTCTTCGGGGCGAGAATCAGCTTCCACTCGATCCTAGGCAAAGCAGCGAAATGGGAAGCACTACCTAGCGATGACAGCGCAACTCCAAGAAGACCAGACGCCGACCTTAGTGAGCGGTGAGGACTACGGGAGGTGAAGCCCTGCGTGGCCTGATACTGCCGGTAAATCTCGCATCTTCACGCGGGAAATTTCACCAGCACCTGCAGTGAGAAACGAAAAGAAATAGGGAAAATATTAGGGAAAAAATTCTTTTTTAGGGGCAAATAAATGTCGAATCAATCAGGGCTTTTCTCTAGCCGTACCAAGGTTCCCCGTGAGCAAGGATTTTTTTTAGTTTCCCCTTCAAGGAAAAAAAATCGTCAATGAAAACAATGCCCATTTGAAGGACGTAAGGCAATTTATGTAATGTAAGCATAGTTTATATCGTCATGCGGCCAGCGACATTGGATCTTCAATACATTATAAAAAAAGGATGGTAGTTTGGGGGGAGGCTTATCTATGGAGATTGTCTAATGATAAAAATCAGCAAAAATTAGTACAAAAAGACACAGCTAACAACGTTACCAAACATGAAACAGAGTTCTTAGCGTTACGCTGCTTCTGTTTCTTAGGCGCTTGAGTTAACTTGAAATGGTGGCCATTCTAGTTTTTAATTCTTGAACAAAACTGGTCTGTGACCTCACAGGACGCTAATAAAATAAGATAAACGTATCTTATTAACTATAATTATTATGTGTTCCGTATTTCGGCGTCAACTTCTTCGGAGATTACGTGCTAAAAAATAGTGCGCAGCGAAACAGTTTAAAAATGCATGGGCAGGGTTGTAGTAGAAAGCTTACACAAAAGTCATTAGATTGGCGTAAGCACTCAACAATGCCTTCAAAGGAACAGACAAAGTAAGTTTATTTCGAAAAAGAAAGACAACTTTCAAGCCGTCCTTAAAAAACAAGCTCTGATATGGTAGGCAACCTAAACAAAGCGATTAAAACAAGCAAAGCAGAAAAAGAAAAATTGTATTTTTGCTTACACACATATGTAATTTTCTTGCTCTCCATCGCACATAACCGGTACTTTTATACTTTTTGCTGTGCACAGACAACGTAATCAATTAAGGGAGCGACGCGGAAAATAATTGTAAATGCTCGCGTCTTTACATACAAAAAACAAACACCTGTTAGCGTCAGGGACCATCAAGTAAAAAGTAGTGGCTTCATAAATACTCGAGACACCTAAAAGAAACTCGTTTAAGTACACCCTTTAGACGCAAATGAGCAATTTCGGCTGCTAACACAACAGCCAAGCAGCCCACGCGCACCCGCTCTAGACTTGCTGTTTTGCGTTGCCTTTGGCACTTTTTGAAATTCTCACTCGACCACGAGCGGCCTAAGGGCCCCTCGAACGCGCACACGTGTTCGTGAATGCGCGACAAAATAAATACAGCAAGGAGGGGAAAAGTTGCTAGGAAACCCAAAAGAGAAAGGGGGGAAAATCCTAAGTTTCACGAAGTTTTGGGGGAGCGATCAAAGGAACAAAAAGAGACGAACCCGGCCGGGGACCCGTTCTGGGAACCGAGGGGTCTCGTGCGGGGAACTGGTTGCCCCCTCGCATCCCCCCTTCCTTCTCCGTCCTTCCTTGGCTGGTTCTTGGTTCTGGGAACGGAAACTGATTGTAACTTAGCGGCGACTCTCATACAGTTTGTCTTAGATGGACAAATCATTTTAAGTACCTGGGCATGAAGCACTTAGTGTCGCTACAGCCACTTGCATCGAAGATTACGTGTGTGGCTTTTAACACTTTTGGTCACTTCCAAACAGACGGCACAAACTCTTTCATGGCTTTAGTTGACAGAATGGCGACATGCGACGGACAAAAATCGCGAAGGCTACCCGGCTTCTCGCCGTATGGCCCGGCCATGCGCATTAGTCGATGCATGTATGCCACAAACTGGGTTCCTTCCCCGTACAGCGGCTGCTGTCAAATGCGCAGCTGTGAGCGGCTACAGCGAACAAAAAAAAAAGCTGCGTCCCTGAATACACTGATTTGATTGTTTGTAGGGTGCGATACTTATGTAGTGCAGGCGGAGAACCTCTTCCCTTTTCACACTTGTTTGTAGGGGTTTAAACGCGCCGACGGAAGGCTCCGGATTAATTTCGAAGCTGGGGGCTTCGACGTGCTCGAAATTTCGTACACACGGCTGTTTTTTGCTTTTCGCCTCATCAGGGGAAGCGGCCGCCGCGGCGGGAATGGGGTCGAACCCGTGACTCCTTGCTCAGCATGAATATTACTTCGCGGATTTCTCAAACGCGAAACATGGACGGATGTGAAAATTTCTGTGAACAGGCTGTGCTAGAAACGTTCCTGGCTGTTATGGGTTTATTGCAAGTGTTAGTCCTAAATAAGCTCACAATGGAATAACTCTATCTACAGAAAACTCGTAGCAACAGTCCCCCGGCCACTCAGCAAGACCCGAGCTAAAATGAGGCGCAAAAAGGGTAGCACTAAAATTCTTTTTTTCGTTTTCTTGCTGTCGTTGATTTGTGAGTACATTCTCTGGGCGGAGTAGTAGTTACGGTAGGAAATCTTGCTCGCCAGTAAAGGTAAGCTTAACAACCACGTGCGGATTTCAAAAAGGCGTTAACACACTTTGATTGCAAAGGCAAACATACATCGATTAATTGTTGTGCGACACCGTACGCGCAAATAGCTGGTAAATCGTGCTTACCTTGGCTAGACGGCAATCCTGATAAAAACGCCGCGCTGCAACGCGCCGTCCAAGCAGAGGCGTCGTCCGCACGACGACCGCGCGTTGAGGAGTCCGAAAAATTGTAACACCACAAGACAGGAATGGCAAAAGAAACGCAGCGAAGGCAGACAAAACGTGAAGGAGGGGTGCGGCGCTCCCCGCAGGTACCGGGCACAAAGGAGGAGGTAGTGAGCGGCAGTGAGAGGCGCCGACCTGCTCGCCCTCGCAAGCATAGCCAGCGTTGTCCATCTAAGCCGATATTTTTCAGAAAAGAAAATTTTCAAAGCCTCCACAGCGATACCGTCGTAACAACGCTGGCAAAGTGCAAGTGTTTTCATACATATATATACTCGTTGAATTAGATGTTTTTGCTTTGCCGATTGCGTTGGAACAACGCCGCTTACATATTTGTACGCCGAGTTTCTCTCTAATACAGAGAGCTATATATGCCTGCCTTAGACAGCGCAGTAAGTGAAAGTATCTCCCTCAGTTTTTTTTATTATAAGTAACAATCGAGGAGAAATTCTCAGTACGTTTATTCATTTGAGATGTATTTTATCCGGCACTTAAGATATGCTTTACGTGAATCTTACGATTCAGCAACTGAAGCAGCGCCTCTAGTTTACTCGAAATGTATTTCGGCAAAGCTTTTATACATTAAAATGTATTTTCAATAAATATTTTTCCTGCATTGAGAGTGTATCTCTACCATGTTCGTTCAACAAACGTACAATGCATTTGAAATATATTTCGAATATATTCGGAGTATATTTCTTTGCTTCAGCAAACTTTTAAAGTATACTCAGAGTGGTGCTCTAGATGTAGTTAGGTAAGCGTATTTTTTAAATATATTCAGTGGATTTGGACTTAGATCGTTTGGCGGCAGGAATACATTTTGAATATATTAGAATGCCTAAGCGCACAGTCATGAGGTTCAGTACATTCCTAATCTATTTGGAGGGTACCTAAAAGCACTGTATTTTTTCCCCTTTTTAAATATATTTTCAGTATTAATTAAAATTACGAAAATGCATTTTTAATGCACAAATACAAGGCATATTTGAAGTGCACTTCAAGCATACTCGTAGGTATTTCAAACGCATTACTTTTCGCTAAGGGCCCTTATCCTCCTTCTCCTACCCCTGCTCTTTCCTCTCTTACACTCAGCCTGACGGTTGAGCCGACAGTAGACTTTCGATTGATTTATTGTAGGGTTTAACGCGTCGACGCAACGCAGGTGGTGAGGCGCGCCGTAGTGGAGGGCTCCGGAATAAATTTGACCACCTGGGGATATTTAACGTGCGCCGAAATCTCGTACACAGGGGAATTTTTGCTTTTCGCCTTATCAGGGGGGCGTCCGCCGTAGCCGGGAATCAAACCCATGACCTCGTGCTCAGCAGCGCAACGCCTTAGCCACTGAGCCATCGCGGCGTGTGACAGTAGACTTTCACTTCCTGCCTAAGTTTTTAAACAAGCATATAGTCCCGCACAGAACCTGCGCTTCTTTTTTCTATCTTTCGAGTAAGGAAAAATTATAGAAGTAGCTCAAAAGCGTTTTAGTAACCACAAAGGTCCGCTAGGCCGGAAATGTTCGTGAAAAAATAGGAAGCGACCGGTGCAAGAGTAGCGCGCATGTTGGAGAAACCTGATGGGGATGACGGAGGCGTAGGGGCAAACATTTTCGTGTTTAGGCAAGACGCGACCTCATGCCGGATCTTCCTTCAGCAGTGTCACCAGTAACCTCCACTGGTGTGTTGTTCACTTTATAGATGGCTTGTCGCTGACGATATTGAATATACTATTGAAGTACTTGGCCAACTGATAGCCTCACAAGGAAATTGTACGGAAGTAATACTTCGTAATGCTCTCGTAATAATTCATTTTGGAGACAGATTGATCACCTCGGCTGCGTAAAAGTGGCGGCACTCAAAATCGTGAAGAAAGCGTTCAAATGCGGTAGATTCGCTACTTTGAAAAAAAAAAGCTGTGATACATACGTTGCCTGTGTGAGAATATGTTTGTGGTAACGACATGGACAAGATTATTAAAGCGATAATTGAAAGCATGCTATGACGTTGTAGAGAAACAGCGCGTAACGTTCCTTTAAATCTCCATGTTATAACACGCATACGCGTTTCATCACACCCACGGAATACATTATTTCCAAATTCAGGACGCGCCCAGCACGTGATTTCGTACTATTAAGGTATTCACAATCGTCGTATGCATAGCTTGGATTCAACAACCTGCGTGCAACCTTAACGCTTGTATTATCCTCTGTGCATGTCAGGAGAGTTCTTATGCCCTGGGTGCCAGAAATATAGGGCTTCGCAACTTCCGTGGTTCCCACAAATTTTGATGAATAACTAACTTCGTTTCAGAGCTTTCGCGTTTCATGTAAATATACATTAGAGCGTAAAACCTCAGCATAGCCTGGAGCTATCGTAAAATACTTATTTCGAATCCTCGAAGGGTTCTTTTTTTTGTCCAGGTACTGAACTCTATAGGAAATATAAACTGAAATGAAGCGTCAAGGATGTTCCACTCACCAATGACGAAACATCGTGTTTTCGGCGAAGTAGCTGGGTCACAAGACATTGTGGCACAGGGAAGTATGTAGTCATGCATAGCAGTGCTAAGGGGTATGTTGCTATTACGACGCACATTTAATAATATTTATTAACACAACACATGTCTCAAATGAAAGGCTGATGTGAATCAGTAGCGCCATGTGTATCGCGGGCACTTAGCTGTATGCTATGAGCATATGCATGTGCTTGGTAGGCTGGAAAAAAGAAATATAATGACTTGTATACATGCTCATTGCCTGTTTTGGTTTTATTCATGGGTATCACGCCTAAAGTAACCAGAGTGGCACGGTGCTTCCAAACACCACAGGAATGCTAGTTAGATCATTGCGACAGCTGCCGTTTTTTTCGTTTATTTAAAAGAATGCCCTGACGTCGCCTTTGCGGCGCTAACTTAATACCCTCGTGTGAGGTAAATGTAGGTTTAGGTATACCTTTTTGTTTAAGCCAGCTTCGGGCGAAAAAATGTTTGAAGTTGAATTTAGCATCCCACACACTAACATTTCAAAAGTCTCATGTCAGCAGCCCTACCTGCTTTATCAGAGCTTATAAACTAAAGGAGAGATTTTTCTGCCTATAATGGCCTTCATTAGCTGACTCACAGAAAGGGAGATTCGCCGTAGAGGTTACTGCCACCGCCAGGCTCTCGCGAAGCTACATACCATGCTACTGCATGCCATAGAGTCCCCGCGGACAAGCGGCTCGTTCTCCCCGCACCATTGTATTTCCCCGTCCACCGCGACCCCTCCTTCCAGAGGTCGTCACGTACATACACGCAATGCTCTGTCTGGAGATCTGTTCTACATGAGTGGCCGCAGAGAAAACGAGTATTCCGCGTCCAGATGCTTGTCGTTCGTCTTCGGACCTTTGTTGGCCAAACAGGAAAGAAGTAATTCGTGGCCAGACTGTTGCCGTTCGTGTTCCGCCTTCCGCTGGCCAAATGGGAAACGACTAATGCGTGGCCAGGCCCTTTTTGTTCGTCATCAGACGTATGGTGGCCATGGAGAAAGCGTGTATTCCGCGGGCAGATGCTTGCCGTTCATCTGGGCACCTAAACTGGCCAAACAGACAACGCGGCCTCCGTGGCCAGTCGCTCGCAGTTCGTCTTCCGACCTCAGCTGGCCAAAAAGAAAACAAGTAATCTGTGGCCGGAGGCGTGATGTTCGTCCTCGGACCTGTGGTGACCAATAAAAAAACATCCTCTCTGTGGCCAGATGTTTGCTTTGGTGTAAAGACCTGCAAAATCGCAGGAACTTTTTTTTTTCGGCTGTCCGAACAGACAACAAGTATTTCGTGACCAAATGCATGCCAAAGAACATAAGTTCTCTGGCAGTCCAAACTTTGCCAATTGCCAAACAGGCCAAGCATCGGCCAAAAATAAGCCAAAGGCTGGCCACGTTTTCTGTGCTGCCTGGGTATATCACCTGGTTTTTTGTGGCTTCTATAGACCGTTCCATCGGGCGAGGGGGAAACGTACTCTCGAACTCCGCGGCCGCGGCGCGCCGGCCGTTTTTCCCCCTCTCTGGAGTGTGCGCGCCGATCACGGCGGGTCTGGCGCGGTTGCTCTTTTGCCTTAACTACGCTTTGTAGGCATCGCGCGTGCGGGTTTACCTCTAATTTACGCATTATTTTAATAAATTGTTGGTAATAAATGAGACAGACTAGCAGCTTGTGAGTTGCGCACGGTAAAATTTTTGGCAATTTTGTTCTGCTGAGCTCTTTCGCTACACCTACTTTGAAGAAATGGCAGAAAATTCTACTTTCTTTCGAAAGTAAAATGGGTCACTGAAACTTGCCAGTGCCGCAGATGGTATTAGTTCCATCTCCACCGTTGCTGCGGCCACATTGCGGCATACCCGGCTCGAAGCATTACGTGGCATGGCCTTGGCGATTTTCAGTGACTACTACCTCCCTAAGTTGTCCCTTTCCACAGCCAATCTGAGGGGAATTGGGTGGGGGGACACTGAAGAAGATTCCACCTCCCTTCTTCCCCCATCCCCGACTCGGGCAAAATAAAGTTGTTCACTCACTCACTCCAAGAGTTCAGGATTTTTTTCCATATGTGATGTATCTGCCGGCATGCATCTAACTAAGCAACGAAAACGCGAACGCTTGTCTGATTGCCCAACGGCGGACGCTTAATAGGTCCTTACATGACACTCTCCAGGAGTCGTTTTGTTTATTTATTTATTTTGTACATTAGTTGCACGGCTAATTTGTGCAGCTGAGCCGAATGAAATTCTGGAGAGAGGAACTTTTGTTTGTTGTTGGCTCAGTGGTGGCTGAGGGTGAAGTGTTGATATATCGATAAGATATATAAAAACTATGTAATGGGCCTAATACCAAGTTCACCCAAAACTACCCGTATTAAACCCTGCAGGAATATGAAGCCAGAATTCTGTTACACCGACACGCACTTCTGTTTGTTGCCCATGAGCGCCGAGCGTATCATGGTTAGTCGTTTTAACAAACATAAGTTTTTGCATTAAAGCGACGACAATATCGGCTATACGCTATCCCGGACGCACACACACAAACAAAAAAATTGTGACGAAGTATTGCAAACATGCTCGACACGGCATCGTTTACCCACCATGAACCATGCTACCTCGAGGCAAATTTCAGCCCCACCGCGGCCCAAAAAGCCGCCAATTTCAGCCAGATCGCTTAAACTCGTCCTATGCAACAACTTTCCATTTAAAGTATACTGCGGAAAAGAACGTACAACGCGCTACAACGAAAAATTCACCGAGCTGCCGCAGGAGCAAACGCCCAAGCCAGCAAATCGGCCAGCTACGAGAGGGCGCTGCGCACGCAAGATGGCGGCGCCCTCGTTGGAATGGTGTATACTCTCCTTGCGAAGTTGGTTTCTTAAAATTCTTCAAGCTACTGTTGGAATGCAGCACATCCGTAAATTTTAAAAGGAATATTGCAAAACATTAGAAGCGCGTTCAGCAGGATCATTCACTTCCGTTTTTAAAAAAAAAGCTTACGGGTGTATGACTGGGATAGCTCTCCATAAAGAGTCAAACTTTAGCGCTGATGACCATGGGTATTTGTAGGTCAAACTTCCCAATAGTTACCCTAAGAGCAGTGATTCGGTTATACTTGCAAATTGGGGATCAGTTACCCATAGGCTGTCTCATAGCTTGTAGGCGTTAATGCTTCATTGTCTACTTCGACATGTTAATATACAACCTCCATTCCCCTAAAGCCATTTGCAAATCAGAGATCTTGGGAATACCGTCGATTTCAAAACACCTTTACAAACAAAAATATCATAAAAATAGTCAATTTTAAATGTTTTTCAGCATTTCAAAGGAATATGGCAGTGTGATGTGTAAGCAGGTACAAAATACCCAGATTAAGAAATTTAAGAACGTTTTACTAGCCTGTGAAAAAAATTTAAAACACCTTAAAACGCCGGTTTTGTGCAGTACGCGATGACCGAAATCCCAGTTAAAATTTTTTCAACGAAACATGATAGGATATAAAGAAAGGTATTCTCCCTCGTATTGGTCGTAAACACCATTATTTGTGACTTATTGCCGTTGGCGCTGCAACAAGTGGCCCCCACAAATATCATGCAAAAATATCATTCAGTGAAAGTGTCCCTCTTCCAATTTCATAAGAGTGACTGACCTATACAGGTCCAAACTATTTTTTTATAAACGTTGGGTGCTTCTGACGCGAAGACGTTTAACATAGAAGCAGCTGGAAGCCGTCAGCCAGTTATGGTGTTTGCAACTCGCACGTTATAAAACCTCGTTTTCTCTGAAGGCACATTTCACACAACAAAGGGAAGCAAGATCTCGTAGCGCTGTGTTTTAACGCAATTCACTAAATGAGTTAAGTAAATATACCCCCAACTCACTAGTCGGTATTTTTAAGTACCACAGGGACACATTTACGCAATTATTGCTCTTAAGGTATTTAAATAGGGTAAGGTAGACATTCTAACAAAGTAATAATCGTTTTATACATCATGCTCTTATACACTCATGGTTAAGTTTACATTATTGGTGTAGTCAAATACAATTCAAAATTTAAACATTTTATAGGCACGACTCAGATGAGTAATGCACACAATATAAAATTAATACTCAATTAGACGTCACGAGGCACCGAACAATTACCCTGCTTTTCTCCAATCAAAGACCTTTACCCAAAAGTTTTATACGGCGTTTGCAACAAAAGCTGCCCTCAGGAAACATACGAAAAATTTCATGAAAATGTAGGAGAGAAAAAATTACGGGGGATCTTGCTTAATTTCGAAAAAGCCTTCAATTTTTTTCCGCACGGTATTCTTCCTTGAAACATATTTTTCACAGGGTATTCGGGGACGCACAAAAGTTACTAGAAGCTATCTTGCTATCACAGCGCAATTAACACTATCTGCTGAGTGGCTTCTGAAACACTGTGCATAACATGCAAATTCCTGCAAAGATTTATTTCTGAATTTATCCAGTTTTCTCAGTCTGTAATTGATATTCTAAAAATTCAAGCTAATAATTGAAACTGTACAAAGAATAGTGAAAATGCATGCGACCTATTTAACAACGTTGAATGCTTGTTGAATGTTCATGCTAATGGATTAGCTAAAGCAATTTTACCTTAGCATGAGAACAACATGAGACATTAAAAATTCAAGGTAGTAATCTATAACATACATTTGTCGGGGTTGTATTTCAGAAAAATTGTTCTTGGTCACCGCACTATGATGCTCTTTATGTACACAATTCTCACTTCGCGGGAATCCAAAATCAGCTCAGACAGAATTTCCCACCTACTCCGCAACTCGTTGTAAGCCACGCTTTTATACACTCCCGCTTAAGTTTCTGTTAATTAGTGTGGTAAATCACAACAACAATATACTTAAACATTTTTAAGGCACTACGTGTTAACATGTCGCTGGCAGTGAAAAACAAACTCAACGAGGACGTTGCATCAATCTAGAACAAAAATACAATTTCTAATAATAATTAGTATTCGAGAACCAACTTATGTAGCTTTGGAGGGGTATAACATTAGATAGCTTATTTTATATTAACTCCAGGCGAAACAAAGTCCAAATGAGTTAATAAAGGAATTGTTAACCATGTCATTATTTTTAACAAGTTACGTAACAAAATATTGTCTTCAAATATACCCGTTGGGGATAAACAACATCCCCTTTGTGTAAAGGTGTAAACTCCACGAAAATAGCTGTTTTAAATAACTTGTTACACCCCAACCGTTTTCTTCGGGTTGATGTAAACGTTTCACTGAAACTCTCCGCACAAATTTTGGCGTTTTGTGTTATAAAAGGTTCTGCTCAAATTTTCTACTTCTGTTTCTTTGTTTGTCTACGGTTTTATGACTGAAAACACCATTGTCGATAATTGTAATCCCGCCTTGTAGCTTGAATTTGAGATAAATCATATGGTTTATTTTTTGGGACCCTTTATGCGTAGCCGTGCCTCTGTATCTAACGGTGGCATGGCCTTTATCATTCGACTGGTTCATTCGCCTTCCCTTGCCCTTCCAAGGCAAGTTTTGCATCCTTGTCGTTAACAGACTTAGACAGAGATAGGAATTTGAAGGCTTCTTTAATGTGAATATAAGTTGCTTAATTATATTCCTAATCTTCAAACAACGAAGATCAGAAGTCAAGCATGCGACGTTGGACTCGCTAAAACATTCCTGTAAACAACTTTCACTCCAGGTTTATTGTCAAATAAAAAGTCAGAGCAAAATTTAAATAGAGGCTTGTCTGGTGTTAAAGGTGCGAATTTACGCATAAGAAATTTGGAGGCCTATTTTATGCAAATAAGTACCCTATGGAAAAATTCAAAAAGCGACGCCCATTACAACAAAACAAGAAATCAAGAAGAAATATGTGGTATTTTACAACATAGTACATTAACGAAAACCAAATGCCCACAGCCCCTTATAAGAAGACAAGTCTATACAAACCACTGGAACAATAATAGTTTACATTTTTAAAAGTGCATCAATGGGACTCAGCGATTTCATCGTCAACAGACACTAAAATAGTAAGAAGGTCCCTAGCTGACGCGTTATAGGCTGAGGCAGAATACGTGGAATTTCGGAAGGGTCATTCGTCGAGCCTGGGCGATTTCGGGGACAACTATGCACAAAAACATTTTCACGTATTTTTTGTCCTTAAAAAATAAAATACCAGAGTATAGTTCCTTTCAAACTGACTTTCTAAGTTGCTGTAAAAATCAACGAACTATATTTTCACTGTTTCGCGCGACGGAGTTCCAATGTCCCCATTAGTTTGTGCTCACAATCGAGTCGTTTCTCTTGGCCGATGACCCGTGGCCGGGGTTCGAAATGTGCTGTAGGGATTTTTATGAAGAAGCAGGGTAAATGAGCATGACAATAGAAATGAAAAAATAATGAATGAACGCGTGTATTCGAAAAAGGGCGCCTTGTTCTTTTTTGTATTCACCTGGGCAATAAAATTTTATCAGCTTTTTTTTAAGAAAAAAACGGGCATAAAGCAGTAACTCAAGAGCGCTGGACTAGCGCGTTTTGACAATAACTGAGAAGGCAGTAAACTGCTGGCTTTCTTGTTCTTTATTTATTGCGCACAACGAACCATTACTTTTTTTTCTCTACCATTGTGTTAAAAACGAGTTTTGGTCCTTCATGAGTGTGCGGCCTTGTTACAAATATTAAAAAAAAATTGCAAACAAAAAGATCTACAGGCAAGCTTTTCTGTTTAAATAAGCAGTGCTCATTGGCTAAAAGTTGCAACTGATAGGTAGGGCTGGTTTTTCTCCCTTTCGCTTTTTTTGTTTCGGTCTTGCATTGTTTTGTCAAATATATTTTTGAGAACCAACAGAGCATTTTCGAAAGCAAACATAGAGAAAAGTCTTTGTCTACATTTTATTTTTATTTTTATTATTGCGAGACTCGTGTAGAGCATTTCTGTTGACGCATTTTTGTAGAAGAGTTGGCTACTGGAGTCTGAAACGCAATAAAACCGGGTACATGTGGCGACGCCTAATTCACAGAACAGACAGGTGTACCTGTGAGCATTACCTGAAATACAGGGTAGCTTTGTATGACAGGCGAAATGAAATCCTGGTGCTCCCGTTCACGTTGGAAAAGCTCCCGTGGAACGGCGTGCGTATTGAAGAGAGCACTAGATTGTGGAGGAGTTTCAATAAAGGGGAGATAGATTGGTTCGAGTCGTAGATGACAAAGCTAGACACCTGAATATACAGACATTAGTAGGTTGGAATGGCACTGAAAAGGGATGAGAAAAAGCTGGGAGCAGCGGCATACTGAGGGAAACACAGTTCAAGCGACAACGGAAGGAAGGGGCGATGTAATTCTGGGCGAAGTTGCGGGAAAGTTTCAATGAGATGGGTATTTGAAGGTACGCTAATGGTAACTTTCAATGAAAGTAAAATGGGCATATGATAAGGCTTCAAGCGACTGGGCTGGGATGTGGCAAATCCATAGTGATGGACATCTGATCATGGGGAGGATGGCCTCGCGCCGATACTCATGCGTACTTGGCACTCAATTTATGGTACGGAGTTTGGTACAGTGCCATGAGTATACAAAATAATTCATATGTA
This sequence comes from Haemaphysalis longicornis, assembly GCA_013339765.2. Lineage (NCBI taxonomy): Eukaryota > Metazoa > Arthropoda > Arachnida > Ixodida > Ixodidae > Haemaphysalis > Haemaphysalis longicornis. Next base: position 55,201 of record JABSTR010000222.1, read on the forward strand.
GGTATCGTCAGCTGGGATTGTTCGTGTAATATACAAAAACAATAAAAGGGTCAGAGAATTGGGATTAAGCTCTTGAAATGTGGTAGGGCAAGAAACAAATTTTGAAAATAATAACCTGAAACTTTCCCCTTACCATTATCTACAACTGAACAAGGGGAGTAGAATGAACATCACTAGGTTCGACTATGACGCTCCGGTTTGCTGATATATATTAGGATTTCGAATCATTGCAGCAACTCTACAAGGCGTTCAGTACGTGTACCACTGTTTATATTGGTGGAGTAATAGGAGCAATCTCCTTAGGTGTCATTTTGAAACTCGTGGCTCGTTTGAGATCTCTGACACTGTGATCAGACAGGCGGTTGACAACACTTTAAAACATCATTAAAAGAATTTCAATATTGCTATTCATGCGTCCTGATAGGTTTATTTTAAACACTTAGAAGAATTACCCTCGCCTTCAATGAAGTGTTGATCAGTATAATAATGTAACTATTAGCGTGTCTGCGTCAAATTCTTGCAACAGCATCTACCAAATATTATCAGGATATACTGTGTGGGGTTGAGCTCTCTACGTTTTGGCCGAAAACTCCCTTGGCTATTTTTACGGCCGGTAAAAAATACAGGAAAGAACAAGTACTCAATGGAGGGATAACTTCTCCTCTGGATGCATTACAGTAATATGCATATGCTGTGTTCATCTGACCTTTTTTGAGAACCTGATATTTGTTTGGGAAACTGACAGCGCCCCCTGACAACCATCAGGCCAATTTTTCGCCACGTGTCACTAACCAGCAGTCTCCCAAAAGTAGTCTTGCCCTTTAATCAAGTGCAAAACGCCACTGGGAAAGCGAATTTAAAAACAGACCACCAGTAAATATCGCTGATTGGACAGAATTCAGTGATTTTGAAGTATCACTACAAAGTTTATATTTTTCGCAAAACAAGCGCAGATATGTTTTAAAAAAAAGGCCCAGTTAGTTACACTGTAAAAAAGTGGCCAATTTTGCGCAGAAAGCTGCTCGTAAAATGTTCCTAGACACATTTTGGTAATTTAGACAACAGAAAGAATTTCAAGAACGGACATTTCGTAGTACGGAAAGGCCGTAAGAAAACAAACACTGCGTTTTAAACAGCATGTCTTTCCATAATTGATAGAACCTTGAGAAAAAAAAATACTTAGACGAGAAATCTAACCCGCGACGTTGATCGAATGGGCATGACGCTCGAGACCACTGCACCACCACACGAACGCTGCACTTGAGCCGAACAACCTGTATACTACATGGAGGCCACCCTGCGTGTGCCATAGATCGGTGTTTAACAGCTAGCTTACAGACTTCATGGCTGATAAAGTGCGAATTCTTAAGTACCGCTTGCGCAGTGAGGTTCCGCGAATCCCCCACAATGGTTGATCGCCATCAACTCCGCTGTTTCGGGGAAGCGCTCACAAAAACGTGTGTGACTTGCTGCGACTGCGATTTCGCACTGCATGAATAGCGCATGCTGTGCTTTGGTTATAAGCTTTAGGCTAAATACTTTGTCCGATATTGCAACACTTGGACACGGGAGAATCAAAGGGCGCGTTTAATGACGACGCAACCCCGCCGAGCGGCCGTTGCGAAAAGCGATGGTCAAGAATGCGCGAGGATGAACGGTGAAGAAGATGGTGTGCTGCTCGCGTGCGCCACACTGATGATGAGTTGCTACGTGGGATTGGCCATTCGAGTAACAGTTATGAGAGAACGATCACTCCTGTGCTCACAATTATGATTCTATAAGAACTAAATTACATTCCGCAACTCTGCTTCTGCACGCAAATGACCTTATATTTTCTACACGTGTGCCGGTCACAGATGCATGTGCAGTTTGTAGGTCCAGGGCAGCGACGTCGCCGGAGCGTTGTAATGACAAGATACAGCGATCGTGTTGAGCGGTAAGGGCCTCATGGTCCTCACTAAGTTTACTAAACTTAAACACTAACAAAACAGAGTGGCATTCATTAATCCACGAATGTTGTGGGGTGCGGTCTTTGCTTCTCGATCGATTCTCGGCTATCGACATGACAATATATTTCTCGCAGTTAATAATATACTGATCTGCCCTAGTGAAACGTTCCGTATATACGGAATTATGGGAATACGGAGTTCATACGGATTATGCCGCCCGCAAGCACACCGAAAACAGGGAATCACATTAGTGTGCGCAAGAAAAATGTTTGGCGCAGGCTTGAAGTTTTTATCTTCAATTATAAGCAAAATGGTGCTCCGTATGTTTTCCGTATACTCCGTATTTGCGGAATTCATACGGACAATGATTCATACGGACATTGATACCGACAACTCTTTAAACTTTTCATAGAATGCTGCGCTTAGCCTATCGGGGCCAAGCGTCTTTCGGACGAGCCCACGTGAAAACGGGGAAGAGAGGCAATGCACTCAAGAAGCACATCCGCTGGCTTACCCCGTGCGTTCACGCTGAATTCCACGTTATATCTTCACGCAACCTCTCGCGCCGTTTTGCGCTCCGCCCTGTACAGGTGTAGTGGCCGTGTGCGCGCCTTGCGCATGCGCTAAGATTACAAAAATAAACGAAGGTCACACAAACGCATGGCTTCTCACTTCACATCCGTCTCAACAGATGATCTCGTCGCCTCCATCGGCAGCGGCACAGACGGAGAAATGAGACCGTCTAATACCAGGTTTGAGCTGGCTTTATTTAAAAAAAGAGTTTCCACTCATGTTGTTCACCCATACAACTCATCCAACCACTGTTCATGAATCATGTATTCGTGTAATCTTAACAAAGAATATTTCTTTGAAGTAATTTAAGGGTTAGGTGCATTTTGCTTGTACCTGGTTTCAGTATTTGTAGAGCTACGTGAGTGAATTTAATTGACGTCTCATGGATAATCTTTGTGGGTGTACATTAGAGCTTTGATGATGATGGTTTGTGTTTAGAGGCGCAAGGCCAACAAGGTCAAAGAGCGCGGGAGACAAAGGTATTTGATGGTTGTACCGATGTACAACTAAATATAAGTTGTCTAAGTAAAACAAATTTGGGCTAATCCACTCTGTGAATGAGGTCAGAAAGTCAGCTGTAAACTGCACCCACAATGATTACTTATCCAACGTCCTTAAAATTAGTCACGTCACTCTACAAATAGTGAAACCAAAGAGGTGTGAAATGGACTTAACCACACCGTTTATTACATCAAAGAGATTTTCTAGATAAGGTTAAATCAATGATGATGCATGAACTGTGGTTGGTTGAGTTGTATTGGTGTAGCACATTAGTGGAAACGTTTTTTACAAAATTACAGGAAGATCAAACCCGGTGTTAGACGATGTCCTTTCTTCATCTCTGCCGCCGCGGAAGGAGGCGACGAGATTGGCGGCCGAGAAGGCGGAGGAGGACTAGAAGTAGAAGGAGGTGGAGGAGTAGGAGAGTAGAAGAGGAGAGAGTACTTCTATTTAGACTTCAGATTGGCACAGAGGGCGGCCCAGGGGAGTGAATCTTTCTTCACTGGAGCCCATATGCACTCCGCGCCACCTGAGCTCTGTCCACCAACTCAAGCTCAGAAGGCAGATAGGGGCTGGGCAGCAGCATCTCCTATTTCTCTTGTTGGGTAGTGGACGGAAAGAGAGGAGGGTGCTCAGGGCTGAAGTCGCCCTCCCCGAATATATGGCGCAGTGTTCCTACTTCTGAGCAATATATACATTCATGGTCGTAGCGATTCGGGTGCATTATTCCTTTTACCCGCAGATCAACAATTTTGTAGACCCAAGAAAAATCCCTCCTGTTCAAAACGCGCGCATGACGTAAGCTTATTTCGCTATGTTTAGCGGCAACAGACGCATGTTCTTCATTCCAGTTGTTGAATAAGATAACAGAGGGCTCCAGATTATGCCTTGTTGAAAAACATCCAGTGGTTTGCGGCTTGCTGATGTTCTTCATCACGACGGAATTCTGCCTCGGGTTCCTAGAGCTGCTGGAATATAAGCAAATAGAGATTTCTAAAACACGTACACGAAGGTATGACGAGCCCGCTATAGAAATATGGTGGTGTTGTTTAGCCGAGGTGCTAAGAAAGCAGCCCTTTACCGCTGTCCACAAAACTGTTGAGCTGCCAGAGGGTTGAGGTGCGCCGCGCGTGACGTATGAAGGGTTTGGCTGTTGCATGCCTTGGTTTGTGCGCTTTTATCTTTCTAATTATTGGCGGCTCAAATATTTTTATCACAGATACAGCCGCATAAGGTATTGCGCGGGCAGTCAGAGCTATAAGTACTTAGCAGTTTTTCACCATCAAAGCTTTGGGGGGCGAATATGCTATGTTTGAGAGTGAAACGACGCGAGTGGATTTTCGTGTGAGGGCGATATTTTTTTTGTAGGAATATACAACGACATCTTTGGAAAGCGGAGAACGAAGATGGGTGTTACTCTTGTTTTGCTGCATCCAAGTGACTCTGCAATTGACGGTAATGATAACGACACAAGTGAGGAAACTGTGCACTTGGATACCTCAGAAGCGCAACCAAGCCACGGCGATGGCGTGACCAGCAGCCCTGATGGCTCAGCGAGGACCACTAGAGCGCTGGAAATGATTATTGTAGGCTAGTAGCTGCTGCCCTCCATGAAAGAGCGAATGGCCGCAATAGCGTCCTCGTGCCTGTTTCGGATGAGGATGATAATTGCAATAAAGGTAGCACTTCCCGCTTTTCGCGTATTCCTTGGACGTTAGCATAGTAAACACTCAACTTCTCTGCAACGAGGACTGCTTTGTCCTGAGCGAAAAGCTTATGCCTCTGAAGGATTTTCTTGGCTCGGTTTGCAAATCGCTGAAATCAGCGAACCAAGTTCTCGTAATACGCTAGTTGGAAGACCTCGCATGAAAGCCCCGCAGCTTTGTGTCACCAAGAGTAAACACGCAATGCCTTTTGAAATTGTCGTTGCAACGTCAGCCACTGGCCAGCTGCATCTCTCTAGAACGTGCCTCGCATTCTCCGTCGCACGAAGCAAACCAGAGAAGAGGTCGCTGCGCCGTGGGCCACAAGGGCGTCTCTGGAATCAAGTGTGCTAAATGCGGCGTTTTTCTTTGTCTGAAGAGCGGAAACAACCGTTTTCTGAGTTTTCAAACCCACTAGCATTTTTTGAAATGAAATAAAGAAATTAGCAGAGTAAACACGTTAGAAAACTCTATAAATGAAAAAGATTTTAGGCCCTGCTTTTTACCGGTAACAGACAGATCAACAAAATTGTTGACCTCCTCTATCATTTTTATTTTTTTACACCACGAAACTTCTTTCGGTGGTTTTGTGGTTGCTTTAAACAAGAAATTTATCAGTAAAAATTTTTTTTCCACTGTTTTTTCTTATCTTGCCAGTTAAAGGGTTAAGTGAACACGCGTCTGGTGTGGGAAGGAGCCGGATTGTATGTGCCGTAGGGTAGTTTGTTGTTCTCTGGATAGGTCAGGGTAAAGCAAAGGTAGGGTCTGTCTCTGAATGCGATAATGTTGCATTATGGCCCTGAACGTTACAAGCCGGTGTCTGTCCTCGTGCAGCTCCATATTGGCACGGGGGGTAAAAGCGTAAGCTTGTTGGTGGGTGTATTCTTTGCCCTTCATGTAAGCGTGCGCAGGTGTCCAGATGAGCTAAATGGAACCTTTTGGGAAGTTGGTTTTTAGCACACGCAGTGCACGTCGGGACACCCAACCCGACTGGATATTCCTGTAGGCTTGTTAGTGATCGGTGTCTACCTTCCGAACCTCTGGTTTAGTGAATGCCTAGGCCTATTCTGCCTCTTTTGCTGCGATCATGTCTTGGGTCTTGAGTGCGGCACCAGCAAGGAGGTTGGTTCGGAGCGTTTTGGCGTACCACTGACCTCAATGTTGTTAGGTGTCAGTGCAGATGACCGCACGATCCCCACAGAGGGGGGTGTTGAGCTAATTGAGCCCGTGCTTGTCAGCGACCCTCGTCATGTGAGGGTTTCGTATTTCTAAGCAAAGGGAGCATCTTTAGTTCTTGCCACCAAGACAGCGGGAGTACAACAAGCGGACTGACAATATGTGCTGCCCAGCCTATCTGGTGAAGGATGCAGATATCCAACGCAGTTCTGCTCATTAAGAGCTTCTGATTAAAAAGATGGCCCTCTATCAGCTCTTCTACCGTGTTGTGAAGCCCCACGCTAAGCAGGGTCTCTGTGGACGCACTCAGAGTTAGACCAATGGCCTGCTCTACCGCCTTTGTAATCATTATATATAGCATCATTATCTCCTCCTTGCCGAGAAGAAGGCAGGGAGTTGACGTAAGGAATTCTCGAGAGCACAAAAGCTTGAAGTAATCGAAAGGTATCGAATTCCTTAAAGCATCGCTTATTGGTGGCCACTCGCCTGATTATGTGTATGATTTGATTGGTGCTGTGTTTGAGGCGCTGGAACAAAACGTCACTATTGGTGGTGGCCTTGAGATGTACGCCCGGGATCTTGATTCCCGGGCTTGGTGCGATAGCTTAGCCATCATGTAGTATTTGAATGTGCTCCTTGATGTGTCGTTTACCCTGAGGGCGGACGACAAAGAGATGTAATTTTTTTGTGAACACTGGAGGCTAGAGGCTTTAGCACAATGGCGTACTAGAAGCGAGATGCCATGCGTTAGTGTGAACTTCCGTTATTTTTGTAACTCTTAGCACACGCGCAAGGCGCGCACAGGGCCGCTGAACGCGCCGTGGATCGAGCGCACAGCGGCGCGTGAGGTGCGTGGCGCTATCACGTGGCATTCAGCGAGAATGCACGAGGTAAACCCGTAGATGAGCTTGGTGAGTCCACCGCCTATCTTCCCAGTCAACGCGTGGGCTCGTAGCTAAATGAGAAAGACAACGGGCTCTCGCTTTGTTACGCTATTAGTTCCCAGTTCAATTCCTGGTGGTGCCAGTAAATTGTTTTATTTGTTCGTGGGAGCTTTCTGTTGACACCAATGGTCGCGAAAGAACGTTTGGTTGGGTAAAGGTACATAATTTGCTTTAAACAAAAATGAGCCGACTTAACATCTCTGAATAAGGCTGGTGTATAGGTCCATGATGATTATGCATGATATTAGAGAAACTAAGAACTTGACATCTGATAAAAACTGAAAAACACGCTTAAAAGAAAACGGTAGTTTGTAGCGCAAGAAGTGGAATGGGTGTAGCGGGATGTATTGTCGGTATAGTTCCAGAAAATGTTTGTGCCATGTGGTGTCGAGTGTCTTGTATTGAATGAGTATGTTAACTAGGGGTAGGGCTTCTCCGCAAGCTGCACTGGTGTCTCGAAGAACCCCTGAGCATATACGAGTGAGATGCGTGGGCGTGCCCTAGCCAGTGCGACTTGTGTGTATATCTCGCATTTGTTGGTGGTGTATGGCCCCTGGACTGGTCTGATTATGCATAATTTGTTGTCTGTCTATCCACTGTACTTGTTTTGCCATGTCTTGCGAAGGTGTTCTCTCGTGTGTGGCTTGAGGTCAGTGTAGGGTACCGTTAAGTGTACTGTATTCACCGAAAGCGCAGCAGCGGCCATTTGATCAGCGGTTTCATTTATGGCAATCCCAGATTGACCAGAAGTCCAGCAGAAATTATTTCCAGGTGTGATGCAGATGGACACGTAATAGCCTTTAAAGCAAGATTGACTAGCAAGTTTTTAGAATACTTTCCACGTGCAAGTACCGGTACAACACTAAGGGAGTATGTGTACACGGTGGACTTTAAACTACAAACTTTAGAATGTGGTTAGGACAATTAAAATACTGTACGCTTCTGCTGTGAATATACTGTTACAGAGGTTCACTGTTTTACTGACGTGCAAGTTTGGCTCATAAGAAAAAGGGATGATGGGTCCACTGCTACCATTATCCCCCAAAAGAAGAGCAGTAAAATACCTATGAGGAAGGGCGTCAGACAAGGACACACGATCTATCCAGTGGTATTCACAGCATGTTTCCAAGAAGTATTCAGAACATTGGATTGGGAACAGGTGGGAGTAAAGGTAATGGAGAATACCTCAATAACCTCAGATTCGCTGATGACGTTGCATTGTTAATAACTCGGGGAAGGAATTTCAAAGCATGCTTACCGCACTGGACAAACAGAGTGAAACCTTGGGCCCGAAAATTTAAATGCAGGAAACTAAATTAATGGTCTATAACATCGGGACAGCACCGCGGTTTGAGATAGGTGGCGTGTCCATAGAAGCGGTAAGCGAATATGTCTACTTAGGCGATGTTGCGACCCCGGATCCCCCACCATGAGGCAGATATAATTCAGAGGATACGAATTGGGTGGGGTGCATTCGGCAGGCATTCACAGATAATGAATGGCAGCCAACCATTGGCCCTGAAGAAGAAAGTGTATGACAGCTGCATCTTAGCGGTACTCACCAACGGGGTAGAAACATGGAGTCTCAGTAAGAGGGTTCAACTTAAAATGAGGACGAATCAGCGTGCAATGGAAAGGAATTGTGGGTGTAACATTAAGGGGCAAGAAGAGAGTGGAGTGGGTCAGGGAACAAACGCGTGTTATAACATATGAGTAGAAATTAGGAAAAAGAAATGGGCGCTGGCAGGGCATGTAATGCGAAGGGAAGATAACGGTTGGTCGCTAAGTGTAACAGAGTGGATCCCTAGAGAAGGCAATCGTCTACAGGGGGCGGCAGAAAGTTCAATGGGCAGAGGAGATCAATAAGTTTGGAGAGATAAATTGGTCGCGGTTAGTACAGGACGGGGGTAATTCTAGAATAATGGGAGAGGCTTTTGCCGTGCAGTGGACGTAGATACGCTGGTGATAAAGTTTGGCCCATGCGCAGCACAAGACAAAGCAGTTGCAGTCGTGGACACAACACTGTAAAACACAGCACATCCTTACTTGTGCTGGAGTAAAATGAAATGCTGCAGAATCTCAAGTCTTGGGGTACTGTTTTTTTTTCAAGTTGTGTGACTGGTAACACGACACAGGGTGGAGATGCCATGGTGGAGTAAAGTCTTGTGGATGCCGGAATGTTTGATAGCTTTGCTTTCCAACCACATTCACAGCGTGTATTAGCGCGCATTTTTTTCTTCTTTCTGTCTCTTGCTATCATTATTTAAAATTTCGCGTCTGCTTCCTAGTATACCTTTTGTGTATATTTATTGTATGTTGCCCCTTTCCTCTGCAATGTGCTTCAATGTACCCTGAGGGTATTATCCATACTATAAAAATAAATAAATAAATAAACTGACGAAACATCAAGCGATTCGTAAAAAACACGCTTATTCGTATCTTACAAGGAATGTGCGCGACCAAATGTCGCGCGGACTTAAGCGCGCGAATGACTATTACTTCCGGACAACATTGCCTGACTTTATTAAACAAAAACCTGCGATTTTTTGGAATTATAAAAGTGAAAAACAACCGTCTGTTTCGGAGTTATCATTTGATGGTGTATGTACTAGTGAATCTGCTTCAATTGCAGATCACTTCAATAACTACCTTTATTGCGTTTTTTTTCAGCTCAAAGGTATGCATACCTAATATGCAGTTTTCGCCGCCCTTGATATACGCCTAATTTCCTATGTTGGAATTGTTTCTATGCTTTCAATCCGAAGACCTGAAACGTGTTGTGGTACCGATAATATCCCGAATACAATTTTGAGGGGATAAGCATAATCCTTGGGAAATGTCCGTGTTTTTTTTGTGCATGACTTATGTCTAATAAGCCGCCAGAGGAATGGAGGGCAGGCCAAGTCGTACCAATAATTAAGAAGGGTGGCCGCTCCCTGCCCCCAAACAGCCTTCCTACCTTGTTGACATCGTATTGTTGTAAATTTATTGATCACATTGCACTTAACCGTATGCTGTATTACTGAAATGAACATGCAGTATTAACCCCTTGACACCATGGCTTCAAAAATGGTTATTCAACAGTAACGCAACTACTAACGCTAGTTCATTCATTCGCTTAGGGAGTCAAATTGATTCAATTTTTCTAGATTCACGAAAGCATAAGGCAATATTCCGAATGACAAACTAATTTCGAAATTATCAGCAGTAGGGCTCCCGCAAATGATAGCTACTTGAGCAATCGCGTACAGTGCGTGGCGATTGTCGCTCAAAAATCGGGCTTTCTTTAGTAACCTAAAGTGTACCTTAATAATTGTAATTTAACCCTTGCTATTTTATTATATAATAATGATATCGTGTCGGTCGTGGGGACTAGAATTAGCATTCGATTATTCCTTGATGATTTCATTTTGTTCAAGGGTATCTCCTGTCCCACCAATCAAGATGGGCACCCAACAAGCTTTTTTAAGGTGAATAAGTGGTACTGGGAGTGTGTGATCATGCCCAATAATAGATAATTTGTTATTCTTCGCATTTCGCCTGAAGTTTCTCTCTCAACAGGTGAACAACCAATTGGCTGTAAACGCACACCGTATTTCAGCCCTTTAATGCCTCAGAAAACTCACCATCACCACTCTCATAACATAACACCGTGTATAGCTAGAACTGAAACGAATAAATTTGGTTTCTTCCCTCGTGCAGCAGCCGAATGGAATTTCCTTATAGATCCCATGTGTCGTTCCAGGTGATGTTTGTTGTTTTGCTTCAAAATATTCATGCTCGCATTGTATTTGTTGTTTTTATTACTAAGTAAACACCCACCCAGCACAAACCTTCAATCGTCCGCTGTATGTAATCAATAAAGAAATTATGTGACCTGCACTCTTCTAAAAGAAAAAACGTAATGCTAACACAAATACTTCTTGAATTCTGGTTATCATCAAAACAAGTTATACATTTTAAGAGAGGCGCACGACTTCAATTACAACCGGACGAAACTCCTGGTGTCGCTCTTTAAAAGTTAAGGCTGAGTCTGCGTGAAGCAAGAACCCCATGCTGTTCCGAAGCAACAACGGAAGCTTCAATGCCCTCAACTCCCTTGCCACCTAACCAAGTAACGGTCGTTACGGCCTTCACTCTTATAAGCTTCTAATTGATCCCTTATTCTTATTTGAGGGGTGCGGAGTGGTGGGTAGACGAAAGACTAAAAGGAGGCACAGCGAGGACAAGCCGCAGATTCGTGCCCTCCTTTAGTGAAAACAGAAAATCGCTTTTTAGTTTTGATTGGAGGGGTGTGGATAGTTTGTAGGAGAAAAGAGTAACTTTGCGTGGCCTCAGCAAGTGATATTGGAGGCACGGGCCGCATAAAACGTCCCTGCGCGTTCGTACGTACGGCGGCGACCGCACCAAACAGCGTCTGTTTTTGTCCCTTACCTTTGAGTAGTATGTGCGTTCAGTGAGCTCTGCCCCTCAAAATGGAGCTTCGTTTGACAAAACTTGGTTAAAACCGTTCAATAACAAAAAATGTATTGATACGGTTGACTGTATGTAAATTTTTCAAGATGTTGTACGTCAGCCCTTCGCAAGGACGGACACGACCGCCCTTCTGTCTACCATTCTCCGCCACGCCTCGGCGAGTCACTGGTCCCACCCTGACAATCGTCATAGAAGACTACACTGCCTGGACCCCCACTGCAAGTTTCGGTTACCTCCTGGTATTCAGCGAAACTACTCCACGCTGTTTCACCGACTACGGCTTGGCATAGCGTTTACCCGTCGCTACAAGCACATCATTGGCTTTGCGAGTGACCCCGACTGTGAGACATTCCATGTACCAGAGACTATTTCTCATGTTCTCGGCCACTGTCCACGCTGTGGGCATCCTCGAAAACAATTACCGAGAACATTGGCCCGTTTGGACTGTCGTGTGGTGTCGTAGGAAGTGCTGCAGGGTCATTGGCCAGACGCGAAGCGTGCCCACAAGGCATTTAAAGCTTTGCTGACATTTCTGCACAGCATCGTCCTCGCAGAGATACTGTATTTGAGGCCCATCAGGATTAACTTTAACACATACACCGTATCGGTATAGGCATCTTGTAAACATAGCCATTTATTTATTTCTCCGCCATCTTCATCTCTCTCGTCCTCTATCCACGCTCTTTCCTCCCCTTTCTCTTCCCACACACAGAATAGCTGGCCAGATATACTACCATCAGGTTGAGGTTTCTGTGTTTTTTCGTTTCAATAAAATTCCTCGCTCTCTTCAAAATCCAAAACTCTTTCCTATAAATTACCCCCGTTAACTCTCGAGGAAAAATATTCCCTATAAATTTCACCTGTATTCTGTGCTCCTTCTATCCGTGTGCTGAAAAAAAGCGTCCCTTCCATTCAAATGCACAGAGTGTGATAACCGTAATTTTTGAAGCACTTTTTAACCTCTACCCGCCAACGATTCCTTCGTGACGTGCGAGGCAAAAAACTCCAAACGTGGATAGGAAGGGAGAGGGCCGGTTTTTCTTCAGGAGCACAGAGGATGGTGGCGCGGCGATGGGACGCTTTTTCCGAGCGTTCCCCGCGCGCAGCTGACTGCTCGCATCGGCAGTCACGTTGAAGAGACGGCTTTGTCATCTCCTTTAGCGGCAGTTGTTTTTGGCCTGCTCTGGCGTTCTTCGCGTCCATTGCGTGCTTCCTTCGCAGGGCTTGATTAACTCGTTCTACAGCACCTATAGGGAAACTCGGAGCTTATGGAATTAGGCCATGGCACGGCATAAATACCTTAGGATTGGTTTAGGGTGGGAAAACAAAATATAAAGACCACATACAGACACCTGGCTGCTAGAGAAACCCTAATTTTTGCGCACTGCTTGCTGCGAACGGGGCTCTGTTTTCTAAACTAATGAATGCCAATTCGGTTGTGTTTTTACAAGCATTGCAAAACGCAAAAGGCGAAACTGGATCTGATAAATTTCGATTATACAACTTCCCTCAGCCTTTTCGCAATCCTTAGTTATAAAAGTAAGTCGTTTAAATGGTAATAAATGGGCTGACTAAGCTCACATGCAGAATTGTTTCAGTGTCCCCGCGTGTGTCGAACCGGGGTGTAGCCCCTAGCTAGTGCATTACCATGGCTAGGCTCCGCTGTCTCACCCTTAGAAAAACGCTCGTCTCAGTTTTGTGCCGTAGCACGGCCGGGCTACAGCGGCGGCGTAGTCAACCGCTCTAGCCCGTCCGTCAGCGACGCCCCTGCATTCGGGACGCCGCCGTGGAAGGTACCGGCTGGCAGAATGTCTTGTTTTGCTGTTTGTAGAGCCACGCGTGTGAATTGAAGTGGCGTCGCATGGGCAATTGTGGCTGCCGTTGAAAGCTTTCCTTTCCACCACCTTTATAGCGTAAATTTGAGCCAGCTTTTTGAAGATACTATTTATGTTTCATAACTGTTCGCAACTTCTCCTTACACAAATGTTTGCACTGAGCTATTTTGAAGCATCACTGGATTTTGTGTGTTGCAAACTATCGATCAGTACGGAATGTTCACCTTTTAGAATATCTGTTCCGTTCCAGTGAAAGCCTTCCTCGAACTCTCTTATGATCTTGATAAATGCTTGCATGTCTACGTAACAACGCTACCTTTTTCTACAAAGTTTGCGGTTCTATGAAAATGTTCAGAACACCGTCCTGAGTGACGCGCTCCGATTTGAAAAGTAGCAAGTTTGTATCCGCCCCCTCTTCGTGGACCGAATGGTCGTCCAACCTTTGTTTTTGCGACAACTTCACAATTCTTGGTGGTGCCAGACACCGGTGCATATAGAGTGGGAGGCACTCGGTTGGGAATGTAAACGTTGCTTCCGACAACTACACATTACCCACCAGGTCCTCCATAGTCCCTGTGTATGATTCATTATCTTTCAGCCTACGTTATTTAAATCGAGTACAACTCACGTATGCATGGAGATAATGCCACAGAATTGAACCGTAAATGTATGCACGTTTGATCTCGCCAGGAGGCTTACTGCGGACTCGTAATTGACTAATGACATTGTGAAAACCTGTCGTAAGTCTTTATTGCTAGTGGTATCGCCAATAAATATTCTGGTTCGGGGAGTACGAGTACTATTGGTGATTCCTTGATGACCAGTGTTGCCCGCTCAGATTGCGGAACCACCGCAAGATTTATAGATCCGCATTGGCGGCACTCGTTAACTCTTTCGCACAGTTTCCCCTCGGCTCGCCCAAGTGCGTGGTGATGTTTAAGCCAAACTTCGTATTCAGCATGCAATATTGTCTGGCCAGTCTGAATATTCTCTAACCCCGCCTGTTTCTTAACGAAAACAACGAGCTGTTTTATATCTTCGAGGTTGTTGGAGCCGTGTGTAACACAACAAGAAATCCTAAATTATCTCCAGACACTGAGAAACGTAAAAACATTACTAGCCAAAGCATGAATTTTTTACACCAAGAGCTGAGTAAAGTAATGGTCTACACTGAATGAATGTCACCGCTGGTTGCAGTCGTTGAGTGGAATGCAAGATGCATTGATGATTGCTTAGAATGACAAAACCTAGTTTATTCTATGCAGCATCGGCAATTTAGCGCAATTTATTCAATATAACGAATCTTGTAAAGGGAGTTCAGTAGGCTCCTTTTTCCCCAAACACAAAAAAAGCAAATCTGACATTGTATGTTCAATACCGTTACCAAATAAATCGCCAAACGAATGTGTATATTGTAACTAGCGTTTATATACAACTTAAAAATTACGCTAACGATGTTGCCATGCAAGCAATATTTTCCTGAAACCATTCTGCAGCTGCGATTTTTCTGCAAATTATCCAGCACGAACACGGGCGAATAAACTGCAAAACAAATTAAAATAACATTTCAGTCATGGGATAAGAATCAGCGCTCTCGCGTCTGCCCTGATAATATGTTTCACAACCTGCAAATTTTTCGGTGTGGCGACATGGTCCCACACTTGCCGAATACTGGTTTAGCATATCTCTATCCTGTTTCCTTGCATTGCGTCTGGTATACTTGCCGACCCTCGAACTCAGACCTGTTTGTGTAGGGCAACTCCGGTGAGCTTCCGTCGAGGCCTCGGCGAAGTTTTCTTTGCAGAGACTGCGTTGTTACAAGAGGTAGAGCGATCACCAATTGTGTGTTCAGGCCGCAGGTCCACCGTGTTACCCGGTCACAATATAGTGCTCCTTTTGCCTGTGTTCTTCCCTTTGCGACGGCAAGTTAAGTTGTTTTCGAACCCTATTACTTGTGTTAAATGCGGCGCCTTCGTTCGCGCAGTGGTTTAGCAAGCCCTACATTTTCTACAAGCAGAGAACTCACATGCTCCGAAGCAACCTTCCATCCCAGTCAACCAAAACTGCGAACACAAACCTAGAGTCGCATATACATTAGGTATCAGCTACCCCTCGTTTTATTGACCTTAAACAGAGTACCACACTCTGAAAACTAAAAAATAAAGGCCGCGAAATTTTGTCTGGGCGCAGCTTTTGTGCCAAATAGTCGCTCGGCGTATGCCTGGCAAAGTGCTTGAAGAAACAATCTGGACGCCCAGAAAGGTAAAAAAGGGTATCGTGAAGGAGACGGAGTAATGACGCCAAGGGGCACTCAACTATAGAAGAAAAGAACGCTTAACCTCCGGTAATCTATAAAAAAACCTTTCTGTTTTTGCGACTTCCGCTCACACAGGGCTGTGCAAGGGCTAACTTTAACCTCGATCGATCTACAGGAAGAGAAAAAATTATGAATCGAAACATGTCAAGCAAATTTCCTCATCATTGCACAACAGCCAACACTCTCTCACATAAAAGAAACGAATTTCATCAGCCACTAAATAGTGTGTTCAGCTCCATTCACTGCGTTCGCTATTCATACTTCCCCAAAATCTAACAAAACAGCAGCTCTTATAAAAAATAAACTGAAACTAAGTAGATAACCACCACTTGGTTGCACCGCCGGCATCTTCATACTTCTGAACTTGCTTGTATTTTTTATACGGGCATTGCCCACCCTCATTATGATTTAAGTTTCAAAAATCTTCAAAATGCCCACCACAGAAGCAGTGACACCACGAACACAATTTTTCTTTTGGTTCTTTCGCCACGTAGCTCTTGCGCATTTAATTATCACAATGTTCTTCGGGCAACGTGTAAGAAACATTTGCAAAACGACTGTTCACTTCTTTATTCTTCGCAAAAGCTTTTCAAGAGAGTATTCGTCGGTGCTGCGTGGTTCTGTTTGGGCAGTAACCTATATCTGATAATAGGAAGATGCTTGGTAACCCTTTGTCAAAGGCTGGAATATCGGCCAGCAGCCAGTGGTCCAAGCCGGTGCTCACAATAATTCCGACTACCTTCAATAGCGCTCCGCTGCTCTTCGCGGTTCTAGCGATGTACCAGGACTCTCAATGTATGCTTCTGCTCGCCGAGGCACCTTCTCGGAGGCTTCGAAGCTGAGCGGCGGTATCCTAGAGCAAGTTGCCACAGGCATAAACACCAGGGATGCATCCGTTCCTGGCCAAGCGCTCACCCAATGTCGTCTTTAACGCGTTATCCCGTGACCTCCAAATTCGGTTCGGCATCCGCTTTTTGACTCTCGAGCGGCTCGAAGGGATTATCGCTTGGCTCGATCATTTCCCATTTCCAGCGCCAGAAGGTCGGTGAACAAAACCCACCGGAGCACTCGTCTTTGCCCTTGCACTTCATCTCTGTCATCTCTTCGTCAGCAGTCTTTTGCACAACCTCTTCGCTTTGAACGTGCTGTCCATAACGGCTGCGCAGTTCAAACTAGTTGCGAGCTCAGAACAGAACAGACACCGCGGCCATTTTCTCATCTATTCCAACACTCAGACAGACGAAGTGATGAGAAGGCCCAAAGCCACAGTGTGGTTTTAAATAACCGGTGCTCAGTGTTCTCTGACATTCTACGAAGGCTCGCAGCTTCAGGCTTTCTCTATAAACCCTAGAACTGAGTGATATACCGCTTAGAGACGTTTAGTTTGGATGCCCTTTTTAGGACAGTAGAAGACACGGTTTGTGACTCTGAGTACAACGCCGGTCCGAATGGCGGAAGCAATCGTGTGGAGGTCATAATGACCTCAGCCTATGCGTCGATTATCGCCAGCAAATTGTCAACTTATGACCCTTGTCTGTATGTACGAATGTATGTAACTTTTTTTTGAGAATTAACTAAACCTTTGAAACCCTTGAAACCTTCGAAATTCACATCATTGTTGCGGCATGCGAAGTTATCGCTGTTTCAGAATCCTTAGGGGTCTCGCTATGTTTCATTGCTGCTGCTACTGTTCTTCTGCTTGCACTGCGTCGTACTGTCTCGACGATCCGCAAACATTGTGAGGTGGTAAGGGTGTGGGCGGGAGGCGGGAGGGAGGTTTCTTGAAAAAGGAAGCCCTCTTTTTCGGTGAGCCAACCAATGAGTCGGTGGTCTGCGGTTCCTGTAGTGCTATGCAGACCCCCCTACAGTAGTTCCTTTCCCAACGCGCAGAACCTCTTTTGCAATCATTATCTCGTGGTCACCAATCCCAGATGTTTGTTCGTGAATAGGGAGCGCCTAGGATACTGCCCTATACGTACCATCGCTTCTCAAATAACCTATTAAGAATACATTGTTTACAAACATACCGATTAGACTTGCGAAGAATGGCCCCAATAAAAGATGTGACACTATCTTTAATAACCTGAACTCAGCGATTGATGAGAAACATTTTCGCTTATATATCCAGTAAATTGTTATGGCTTATGTTTGAGCAAACAGAATAACCCTCTTTCTCGCACTGAATGTTTTACCAAGATCACCTGTCTTGTACATTATACATCTGTTGGAGTGACAGTTACGGCTGAACATTCCGGACCCACCCGAAAACATCAATTACATCTTTCTTTAACAATTTATAACGCATAGCGATGCCTGGTGCAGCTGCCATGTTAAGGTACCACATACTTCAAAGGCTTCACTTATCTATAATAATTTCCTTGCCAACAGTATTAGGCCAGTATTGGGAACTCCAATTTCCGCTACGGAGTCTGGCAACATTATTGAAGACAATCAAAATTCCGTTGCTAATTAGCCCTCCTGCGGCATTTTGCTCTTGTTGCCGTACTCAGATTCTTAGATGTTAGCGTTTATCTGTGTTGTTTTCGCAAAGGAGAGCACATAATTTCCATCAATTACCCCATTTTGATCTGGGGCATACGTCGGAGCGACGACAATGCCACCGAGATCGTCGTTCTATGCTTGCAAACGTTGAGGGGAACCGGGGAACAGCATCGCATTTCAGCCTAGATCAGCTGCCTTTCTAGCAACCGAAAAAATCATCGAAGGGCAGTGCTCGTGCAGAGCAGGACTTTCAGAAAGGGCAAACACCTTACTGCGGTTCCCATACTCTGTGACCCTTAAGTCGTAGCTTTATTTACCACTCTTCGGGCAGTTATACATCTTCGCCGTAGTGAGAATAATGATGATGTGGTCAGAGCGCAAATTACAATATTTGAATCGGAACAGACCAGGCTAACAGAGCACTTCTTGTTTGTTTGTTGCTGTTTTCGCTCGTATTCATGGTGGGATATGCGTTTAAAAGCGCAGCACCGCCATGTACTACATATAGACGGAAGTGCGTGTGGAAAAAAATGCGCCATGCGTGTTCTCTCAAATCCTAGCAGATTTTCCAATTGAACGCTCCCTCGTGTGCTGTCCAACTGCGTACAGTTATGTAGTGGGCTCTGAACCACGCGGAGGCAGCATTTAAGATTCCGGCGAAAAACGAAAACGCCGTTTATTCGAGGTATGGACGTTCAGCTCGCCAATTTTTGTTGTATTGACAAGAAGGAGGGTCGATTCTTCACTTCCAGTGGAGAAATAGACTACAATCGGTGTAGAATGAAAACCGCCTTCGATGTAACATTCAATTAGTAATGACTTCAGTAAGTTTGCTATATGGTGTTTCACTCTATGTAGTTCCCGAATGCCGCCTTGTTATTGCGAACTCTTATAGTACCGGCCTGCGGTCTGATTGATACGACATTTGTAATTTATATCACATTGTGGTAACATTGAATGATTAGAAATAAATAAGTTTTTATTTATAATTGGGACAAAATATTATGTAAAAGAATGAGTAAGTTTCATTTCCATGTTATATTGAATATAGTTGACTTCTCCTACTTTTACATGTCGCATATTTCTGCCACAATGAAGGGTCCTTGCAGCCATTCACACACTTTATAGAAAAAACAACGTCAATGCACCGCTATCTGGCAGGTAAGGCAAGTTTTGTCCTATGCACGTTGAACAGCAGTGCTAGAACTAATCAGCCACAAAGATATAACGCTTGAGCAAGTTGAGTACCCGCTTTATATGGGGCATTTGGAAATCAGCTAAACTGACTTCTTCCTTGTGTTTGGTTGTAGCCTGATGCTGTAGCAGCGGTTAAAAATTGGTGCCTTCGCTAAGAAACCTATGCGCTCTTCAATGCCAAAACGAAAGGAAGTGAATTATTTCCAGCAAATAATAGAAATTTGAGTTCTGTATTTGA
This sequence comes from Haemaphysalis longicornis, assembly GCA_013339765.2. Taxonomy (NCBI): domain Eukaryota; kingdom Metazoa; phylum Arthropoda; class Arachnida; order Ixodida; family Ixodidae; genus Haemaphysalis; species Haemaphysalis longicornis. The sequence goes on from JABSTR010000222.1 coordinate 74,612, forward strand.
CCAGAGCTTTCGGTCTCGCAATGGTTGAGTTAACAGCAATCGACTGGAGTTATTGACGAACATGTATTTTCGGGAAACGTAATGCACACCTAAGTACAACTTTATAGGGACCGGTCACTGCTCAGAGGGCGCGACGAATAAGTACACTAAGCGCCGCCCCGCGGAAGCTTGAGCAAATTTTGGGTCGGTCAGAGCCAGTCGGCGGCCGCGCATTCATATGTTGGACACCTCTTGGTTGTTTGTTTTGGAAAGGTGTCTCGTGCTCAAAATGGTTCCCGCAAATAGTTTCTTCATGTCTCATGTGCTTCTGTGCGGTTTCCAGGGAATTACGGGGCTGTACCACTAGCTTTGGCCTCGCATGCACGAGAAGTGGCATAAATTATACGTTGCTGTGTACGCGCACGCCGTAAAAGAAATTGACGGGACAGACATCGTTTTGAAGTGCCATTCTCAGCAAGGGACTCGTATCTACAGCGCTTCTTTCCAGTTAAGTAGCAATTTTTTCGTGTACCATGGCCTAATAAAGTGACTCCAGCGTATACAACGGCGCTTCACGACAGGGGCTTGTTTGTGTTTTCTCTGTTCGGGCAACCACACTACAGTTACTTTTTCTGTGGCCGTTCGTCAGCTCGGTTGGTGTTGGCACAAATTATTACGCATTGTGAACGTTATTAGCTGATCTTTGAAGTAACCAAAGCCCAGTTACACCCAGTGTAAAATTTGCTTATGCAGCGGATCGGGCTGCGGGTACTTTGCAAATATTACGTTAAGTTTCCGCTTCTTTCTTGTGAGTAATGTTGGAGTCGTCTTAGCGGTATATTGTGATGCAATTTGTTCAGGCCATTCAGAATTCTCTATATAGACAGGCCATTCAGAAGTCTCTATAAAACTGTTTCCTTTTTTCCCGCTCCTCTGATTTAAAAATAATAACCTCTAGTTTCACACTACGCAAAACGCAAGAAAGGAGTCAAATACCGCGTGTGAATGCCACCTTGTTTTTGGTATCTTGCCACACTTTCGCTTGGAATGCGACACCCGAATTCTCTGCATTTCGGGGAGCAAAGTAGGACAGTAGGCGGAGTGCGTCTTGCCATTGCTTTTGGCAGCCGCGACGAAGTTCTGTGAGCATTTTCTTGTGCCTCCTTTTGACGTCCATACTGTGCCGTATATATCTCTAAAAACGTTAGTGTCGATAAAACAATAGTGGCCGAAACAGTTATACCTTGTGTTAGGCCAAAACTATAGCATGCGATTTACAAATATCGCAGCCTGCGATGTGAAAAAAAACACTGAAACCAAAGGTTTAAAGTGTTAGGCCCCTCCGCTTCTATTCGTACGGAGAAATACATTTTTACGACGCCGCTTCTCCCATGGCTGCCAAGGGAAACCTGTACAAAACGATGCAATGCTGCCCTTCGCGATTGTGGCAGTCTTTCACGCAGCAGTAGCGGCGCTGCTCAAAATTCTTTCGTGCAGATTTTTCGTCCTTTGGGACACTGCAACTTGCCATAACTATGTTTCCTATAAAACGTATGCCCCACAGCGTCGAACCGCACGCAGCACGCGCGTTTTCACGTGTGCTGAACGGCCGGTCCCGACTTCTACCAACCCAAAGTTGCTAAGCGGCAGCGAAAGGCGGCGCTGCGGTCGCTTGCAAACTTCAGTGTCCGGCGCATATATGTGATAATCAGTGTTTCTGTGGTTTTTCAGGGATAGGCTGCACCCACGTGGAGTGTAATGGGCAACTGGCTGTAGTTTCTCATAGGCTGTAACCAGACTCTCTAACAACTCCAGTAAGGGTAATCTGATGAAGGAAATAATATTTGAAGCATCTAGGGTGTAGACAAATCTGGGTGCAAGTGATCCTGATTTAACTTGAACTGCCTTGCCTATTTTCGCACGAGGTTGATACTTCAGTTCTGCAAGGGCAATGGCAGTACCATGCTCTTCAGAAGTGAAAGAGGGCTCCCTTAAAATCCTGCAAAAGCAAGAAAAGAAATGAAGAAATTGGAAGTTTTGGTGCCACCAGAGAAATATTGTGTTTTCTTCAAGTAACTAGCACTGAGAAGCTTTGCGCTTTACTGCGACCCTGGAGATGACATGAAGCTTTATTAGAATCGAAACGCGCGCAATCCACACTTTGCCGCAATTTTGGTAGATGAGGATATTGCGGTCATCACGTAAGTGTAATTGCTCTGTACTGCACCTGTGTACTGCACCATAGTATGATGTGGCAAGGGGGATGTGACGTATTTCAGGGATTAACTAAATCTTAGCAATTGTCACAATGACTCGACATGTCGCGATGACAAATCTGGAATATTCGAACCACTGATCAACCCTACAAATCTCTTCATGGCTTTTCGTGTGTTTTTGCATAATGGTGTAGCGCTCATACTTGTTAAATCAATGACGAGTAAGGATTGTTTGCGCTTGCAGAACCCTCCATTTTTTAAGAAAAAAACCACGCGCAATTTGCTCAGTTTTGTATTTCGAAAGTTTTTTGGCGCAATAGAATGGTCATTAGCTTCGCAACGCGATGAACCCAGAGTCGATCCCCACCTGGAGAAGCAGTGTACTTTTCGAAGCCTCTCTATGACTGTGCGACGTTGTGACCCCGGACAAGCTACAAAAACCATACGGGCCGCTGAAGTGCTCCGAATTTACTACGACGGGAAAAGTGAAGGGACAAGAGCTCGCACGTAACGTATTTTAAGTGAAGAATCATCTCGTTATAACGAAAAACGGCTTGGCATAACAAAACTGTACATAGTGGTCTCTCTGGTCATTTTAGTCACAACTGTGGGTAGCTTATTACGAGAGGGGACTTTTTTCTCAGCTTGTCTGTTGGTATCACGATAGTTCGGTTGCCGCTATTATATTACGGGCACACTAGGCTGAACAGAACTAAATGAACAAATTGTTTTGGTAGTACGAAAATGTTGGGTTTCGAATACAGGTTCCTCTGCTATCAGCAGAAAACGTAGCCGGCCGCCCACAAGCTTTGCACACTTTTTGTGTCTATGTGTGGCCTATGTGTAGCACATGTGTGGCTGAAAAAACATTTATTGTGGCAGGTATATCTTACCGGAAATGCAAACAGGAGAGAAAAAATGCACTCTTACTGTTTGAAGCCCATGCTGACGCACACGGGACATATCCACGAAAGCAACAAAAATATTGCTTTGTTTTACTCGGATGTCTGAACACTGAAGTGCGCAGGAATAAACCCGCATATTTTAAAAAGGCAGATTTCCGTGCCCTGAGTTTTTTATTTTAAAGCGTCTCGTTTAAGGGGCTCTGAATGAGATTTTACCCCCGCAGTAACATCATAATCTCACGGCAGTATGCCGACAGATAATATACTGTTTTCTGTTATATCACCTTTGTGTAATTGCCTAAATTTGTTTTCCTTTTTGGTCCTTCACTCTCGAATTTTCGGCAGCCATAAGAAAAGTAGAATCAAAGCTGCCAAACATGTAATGTGCAAGAAGCTGCTCACACTTTCGGTGCCATGCCTTCCTACTCTTGTGTTGACTGACTTGTGACACAAGCTGGAAGAAGTTCGTGCTCCAGCCCTCATTCTCCTAGAAATGGTAATATGGATGATTGGCGCAAATAATGGTGTTTCTTAGAATGAGGTAGAAAATTAGCTGCGTCACCTGGACAGCAGCCGTGCCAGCAGAGCCAGACGCCTGCGTACCCTGATTCCAAGAAAGGTAAAAGGTACTGGGTACATTTTTAGAGGTGGGTACAGCTGCCACCTGACCACATCTTCAGATATAATTTAAACTTATGCGTACAGTAGTGGATGGTAGGCTGCTGCATCCTTGGCTGCCTTTCTGAGCTCAGCTGTTTATGACCGGAAGCTGTCATTGCCTCATGGGTTGATTATTTTAGCAGGTAGTGACTTGGAACTGCTGTTAAATTGGCTGCCTGCCTCTTTGATTTATATCCTAAAAATACAGTTCAGGATATCTTGAGGCGGGTTACTATTAGAGCACGCCACGAGAACATGCAAATTTAAATGCAAATCTTTGGAGATATCAGTTGAGTATTAAAGGGACATTTAAGGCTGAAAAAAATTTTCTTACAATTAAAAGATCATACGCTACTTAGCTCTTTCGGATTTTCTTCGTTCGATGAGCAAAAATGCGTTATTTGCTGAGAAATCAGCAAACAAAACTGCAATCGCTTTCACCCTCTTCCGACTCATTTTGTCGAGACGTAGCCGTTCCGTCACAAACTAGGAGGGTACATGCATGCCTCCATGGAAACAAAGCACCAACACTACCTGTGCGGCCTGGGGTGTAAACGCTGGTAATGGTAACACCCACGTGTACGAGCACAGGCTTTCTGCGGCTCGTTTCTTTGGACGACAAATTAACGCTTATGATTCTTCACTGACCGAAGCAGAAGTGCTTTTAAGTTCTCGAGTGGCCGGTCTGGCGGCCTATTCAGGATTCCCAGACCCCATCCAGACGGCTGCCAGCGAAACCTCTTCAAGCAACAAGTTCCATATCAAATACCAAGTGGGGCGTTCCGCACTTCAGTCTGGTTCCATTCAGCAAGGCGCCTTCATTTCACCTCGTGTGGCGATCGCAGCCATCTCATATCTTCTCTCGCGCGGAGCGATAGCAGCTTAAAAATTCTGTGGAGGATTCCTTTGTCATAAGAATCCGTAAAACACGAAAGTGAAAAGTGCAGCGAAATCTCCAGCTGAGCATGATTTGTGGGTCGGCAGCGGTCTTGTGGGTATGCTTGGCGAGTGACATCTTGCTGGCGGGTCACTTCGGAAAAGGTGTACTGGCATCATTTGCGTGAAGAATATGACGTGAGTGAAATCTTGGGGTATTGCGGCATAAAGTACGTTCGCGTTAAAGTATAAAACCCGAAAATGAACAGCCCTAAGTGTAACCAAAGTACAACCGTTTTTACAACTAAAGGTTGCTTCCTTGCAAAAAAAGCCTGTGCGCAGGTGTGCGCCCTCGGCGTGTCGCTTGCATGGTTGTATTGGCATCACTTCCGTGTCGGATATGCCTTCAGCGAAATCTTCATGTATCCAGGAAAAAACACTTTCGTGTTAGTAAACGCACTTCGCGGCAGCCGTGTCGCGCAGTCGCTGCCCGTGCTCCGCCTTGCTCACGCTTTACTAGGGCGAGTGATGCATGCCTTACGGATTATCAACGGCGCGCCTTTGAAGCGAACCGATCGGATCAGGTCCGCAGTGAGTTCATTTAACGGGCGATGATGGTACAACCTGGTGCGCGTTATCGATAGTACAGTTTAAAAAGTGTTACTCCTAGTCCTATTGCTCCACAACGCGCGGATAACGGGAGATAGGAAGCTCGGGTGGCTCGCTTAGCCACCTGCAGTGATTCTTGTTCCTTTTGCCAATTTTAATGAAGGCACTTTAGTTCCATCCTGCAAGGTATAATGCTTGCAAAAGCTGGAGCGCTCGCCGCCCTAGGCAGTTGACTTTGCTAATTGCGTATTAATGCTTTTCGGAAACGAATCTGCCGCATAATGGCTGAACAAAATAGTGAGGGACGCAGCCGGCCTTGCAGTGTTTAATTGGTGTCGTCTGTGTTTCTTAGATAGCACGGAAGAGCTATGATTAACATTATGTCACTTGCCCAATCACATAGGAACAATTTATTATAGCACGCCGGACTCGACTGCCTGTCCGCGTTCCATTTACGGCCTTCCCATAGGGGTGTCTTGCTGCCTGCCGCCCAAAGTTGGAGGTGGCGCTGCTTCGCCAGCGTTGCACCGCCGCTGCCAAGCATGGTCACAGGCGCAGGCTGTACGCCATAGTGCCCGTTACTGCCACATGTGTGACAATGTGTGACGTGTAACGTGCCTGGCTTCACATCCTTCTATGAACATGCTTCCATGCACTGCTGTCCGGTCAGATGCCAGCATCTAAATTAGTAACGTTGGCCAGCACTCATAGCTGCGAAAGCTAATGGTGGTGCCATGAAAAGATGTCCTGAAGATCGACCACATTGTGCAGAGGCGGCTTCGTTTTCTGCAGGTTCAATGCAACAACCTAAAATCGGTGCATTCAGATAGTAAGCGCCTTATGGTAGTGTTGTTGCCTTCGAACAGGCTAGCATTATTTTGTCCGTTAAAGCATCATCGTTCAACTGCTATCCACTTAACAATCGGAATTTCAACTCGTCATGGAGGATTGCTAGGCTGTATATAAATACCCGCGCCTCACAAATGTTTTCTTGAAATCAACCGGAAAAACTCGCACCGCGGGGTAAAAACAGAGCTCAGACGTAATATATAGTTTTTTAAATATTTAGACGACAGATGTGAACTATGTGGCTGAACAAACTGGAAAACTAGTCAGCCTTGTTTTTTTATATACGTGTTTAATTTTTTTAGAATGCGTGTTTCATACTTAGTTGTCTGATTGACGGTAATGTGCAGATTAGGGCGGACTTCTGCTGAAGTTTGTATTTCATCGTAAACCTACCATGCGGTCACAAGTGCGTAGGACAGACATCACGATGCTTGAACATGCGCTTGCGCGAGCTTCGGCGGAACGTAAGAAATGGGCACACTGGAGCTCAGTGCACATTGGCGGAATTGCGAATGCACGCGTCTCTTTAATGAGACTGTTGGGATGGCAAACCAGAAAAACCAGCTCGCAATAGAAACTATTGAGACGTTTTATATAACTCGCATCGGCCGCGCTTCTATAGGTTGCGGTCATGGGGTTTATCGGCCAAATAAACTTCGTATCTCGCCCAGGAATATCTCGAAACGGCCGCACTCTTCTTTCTCTGTCGGTCTTAGTCTCTGTGTGTGTGTGTGTGCATTCGTGCGTGCGTGTGTGCGTGTGTGCGTGTATGTGTATGTGCGTGTGTGCGTGCGCGCAAGTGTGTGTGTGCGTGCGTGTGTGTGTGTGCGTGTGTGTGCGTGCGTGCGTGTGTGTGCGTGTGTGTGGCACCGGATGCCACAGAATTGTCGGTTCTTGCCTTGTGGTTATCTGTATAAGAACACCAGCTGTGTCAAAAATTGTTCTTAAGTGGTCGCCTGACTGATGGTTATGCACGCTGTGGAATCTAATAACTTGCTAATGTGCTCATTTTTTGTGTAATGTATGAGCGTTTTTAAGAATAAATGCTGATCGATTAGGCGATTTAACGCGCCAACGCTACACATGCGATGAGGCACGCCGTGGTGGATGTCTGCGGAATAATTTTGACCACCTAGGTATTTTTTACGTGCACAAAATCTCGAACACATGGTCGTTGTCGCTTTTTGCCTCCATGAGAGAAGCGGCCGGGAATCGAATTCGCATCGTTGGGCTACGAATAAATTTTTGTGGGAAGTAGCGCCTTTCCATGTCGTCCTCCTTCATTGTTGGTTTAATTTTTTCCGTTTTACATGTCTACATTGGGCAGTTCTTCTGGGGTTTGGGGCGTTTTAATCCATGATTAAAACGCCATAAGGGATATGCTTCTTTCTCGAAATTGTGTAAAACTTGGCATAAAATAAACATTTATGGGCAACGGTGTGCCCCAAGTCAGGAATATGGCAAGCGAATATACATACGTGCACAACATTTGGTCTTTTCCTATTGCGTAAACAACAGAGATGCGTATGTCTTGTTTATACACAAGAACAAAATGTCGGCTATATTTGTTACACCAGCTGCCCCGCTTCATGCGTAAATGCCACCAGGAAAGCTCGCTGGGTATGTTTCGACGCTCAAGCTGCGCTCGTCTTGCTCTGCGTGGAGACGCGGCGACACGGACCTTGTGGTGAGGTGGTGCTGCCCTCATGCGGTCAGCCCCCAAACTACGCGGCCGAAAAAATCCCATGCGCCAAGCCGGCATTGCGAAGCCCGTAAAGTGAGCGGGACGACGAGGGTGGAGTCCAACCGCGATTTCACAAAAACAAGTATGGATGCTCCTCCAATAAGCTGTCGCCGTTTATCATGTTTTTGCCGTCACAAACCGCTGTACGCAAATGCCTACGGGGCGTCGCCTTCTGTTTTCACGCTTCTAGCGTTTTCTGCCTCATTAAACAGCTGCTAGTAGCGAGAATCGTGTATCTCTATTCTCGGCAACGCAATCCATCGATACAGGCCGAACTTGTTTCCCCCTTTAGTGTCCCTTTGAGAAAGGGTTGTTTTGAACAACTTAGTTTAGATCGTAATACTGTAAATATTTCCTAGAAAATATTTGGCTTGTCATTGCAGAGCGATGGCAGCACGAAGTTTACAAGTATCGGATAAATTCTAAATCGAACATCTTGAATTATGGCGTATGTCCTTAGGCGCGGATCAGCTGAGGGCGAAGTCAGGCTCTATGCAACCAGGCTGCATTTGAAATTGCTGGATCTTGGGAGCCCACGTTAAATTGCCGGCACATTATTTAAAGAAATTTGTTGTTTTGCAATTGCAGACCCGAGTTCAGCTATTTTTATTGGCAGGTGCCCGCAACGTTCGCCTATTATTAATAAGTACAACGTCGCACGTCCTATTTAAACGGCGCGCGGGCCCTGCTGGCCTTTGGAACAAACACAACGTACCGTCAGCATACCACTGAACTGAAAAAGCACGTGCGATTTAAATAAACAGGAAGGCGTGACAGCGAGTGCCGAGAAGATAACACCAGGCCTGACAGGTTGGAGGATCCTATTTTTGACTATACGCGATGAAGCACCGTAACCACTGCAGTATAGGAGGGAGAACAAAACCACCTCAGTAGAGGTTTCGGCTAAGGAACCCACTGGGCAGCGCGAACGAGAAGTCACTTTTGGTTGAGAAAAAAAAAACATTCATTGGTTTACTCAACATGCCGATGAAATTAATTTGCGGCGTAGAATATACAAATTGTACCAGTAAGTTTAGTATTAGTCGACAAATTTTACCGTCGACAAACTTTACAGATAGCCGACCGGTGCATCACCTGGTTTCTAAATTCGAAAACACGAAGCGGCTGATTCAATGTTTCTTAGTTTGTGCCTAGTCACCCCCCGTAATCTGTTTCGTTTCACCAGCAAATGCGTTTGTTCCATTTCCTTCTTGTTAAAGATGAGTAATGGCACTCAGATACAGTTCTACAATGTTTTTAAAAGAAAAGTTACAAGGTATGCCAAGGACGCATGTTCGTACGGCGCCAATTTTGTTTCAACAAAAAAATACGCTATTGGTGTAACCGGAAGGAGCAGCTTCAGGCACGCGAGACTAAAAACTTCGTACTGTGGCCGCCATGATTTAGGCCAAGAGCTGAATGACAAGGTGGGGATTTTCGTTCGCGAGCGTCTTGTCGCGTCTGTACGTATGAATGGAGAGCGACAACCCAAAGATGCCTGCAGGCTGCTTACCCGACTGCCTCTCGCGACGGTCACGACTACCACGCACCTTGGCGCTCACTTTCTGGTGACATGGTCCTTGGAGTGTTTAAGAAGTGCATCTACAATTTCCTGGACGACACTGAATAAGAAGTTCTGCGGAGACGGCCAGGCCGAAGCAGCCTGAATTTTTTCCCTCGCATTCAGGGCATTAAGATAACGGTTCTTTCGGTCAATAGTAAGGCTCCAATTTTTTGGCTGTTGCGGAGCTGTTGGAGGAAATGTCTCACTTTCTCTTGCACGGGTTCAAAACGTGCGTCTTTCACCCTACCTTCCGCTTTACCATTACTATTCAACTACCCAACACCGCAAGCAATTGGGGTTAAAAAATATTTCCCAAGGCCAGAGTTGTTTGTCGGTTATCTAGAAAATACCCAACGTACCGTGCCTTTGGCAACTTTACAAATATTCATAGCTAACATGCCAAATCTCTATGCGGGAACATAAAACAGAAATTACTCAGCCCACCAAATTCCTCACTCGCCATCTCCTCAGACGTGGGAAGACCAGCTGACAATGTCAAATCTGCAGCAGCTCAGCCGCGACATCAAATTTTGAGTGGGCGTTTTATGATATAACTGAAGTACTACAATGCAGGCAACAGTGTTTTTGTGGACTATTGTTTTTAGGTAAATGGTAAGTGGTAATGGAAAAATCTGCACAGCTTAATAAACCCGTCTAAGTGAAGATAGTAGGCTAGGAAAAAGCATTTTATACAATAGACACCGGATCAGTGTTGGAAGCATTAAAGGACCCAGGAATAGAAGATACCGATATAACACAAACATACCAAATATAAGGAACAGACGGCCAGCATAATTCTTCACAAGCAAAGCGAAAAGGTCCACACCCAAAAGAGAAGGTGACATATAGATTTCGTGTCACCAGGAAGGGTGACTTATTGTCTGGACGAGGTATTTTTTAAGCGTGACAGAACAAAAGTCCCGTTTATAGATACACGAGTCACATTTCAGTAATTTGAGGTTTGCAATTGAAGATGTACGACTGAACAAAAGCAACAAAAATTATTGAACATCTACAATTAAAAAGCCATCCCGTGTAGTTAAAAATGAATAAATCTCAAGTAATGATAAATGAGCTGGGTGGAAGCACCCTTTGCAGCATTGTAATGAAGCACTAGAACAATTGGGAAGATATTACTACATTCGCGAGGTGGTCAGGGCTGATCCCAGCCGTGAAGAAGAAATCCTTCAAAGAATAGGTATGGGTTGAGGAGCACTCGGCAAGCACTCAATAGCAATAAAGACTAAGCGAGCCTTTTTCATAAAAGGAGCGGTATTCAAGCAATGCGTTCCAACGGTGATGACATACGTAGCACAGCCTGGGCACCTTGCTAAACTGGAACGCAGACTTACCTCGACGCAACGAGCCATGGAGCGAATAGTGGTAGGAGTAGCCCCTTAAGGATAGGAAGCT
>JABSTR010000223.1:0-52362 GCA_013339765.2 Haemaphysalis longicornis
TGTGAATTCCGCGGTCTTGTGAAATCCTGCTGTGTTGTTCCCGAGTGTGGAGAAGGTTTTATGAACCTTCTCATTTTTCCTTTCCTATTATTGTTTATATTTCTAGTCGATGTGTATATTTCAATTGCGTAAATATGTTTCTTATGTGTAACCAAATTCCTGCTGCATTGCCTTTAGAGTTTTTGACCCCCCACTCCTCTCTGAATGCCCATATGTGCGTTGAGATAAAATAAAAATAAATAAATAAATAAATAAATAAATAAATAAATAAATAAATAAAGAAAAATAAATAAATAAATTTTTAGGTAAATCGCACACTCATCAGCAAAAATTCTTATTTTGGAAGAGACACAGTTGCAAATCATTAATATAGATTAAAAATAAAACCGGTCCTAGTACGCTGTCCTAGGGGACTCCGGATGTTACATGTTTGTAAGATGAGGTACGACTGTTAGTACCGGACGTGCACTGTATTCGCGACGATAGAAAATCTTTTACCCATGATAAAATGTTAGAGTGAATGTTAAGCCGACAAAGTTTAGCGAGGAGCGTGTGATGAGGAACACGGTCGGAAGCTTGGAAAAATCAAGAAAAGTAGCGTAAACGTGGGATCCATCGTCGAGAGATGAATGAATGTCATGAATGAAACCGGCGAGCTGTGTGTCGCAAGAATACTCTTTGCGAAAACCATGTTGGGATATATGTATAATGTTATGATTCTCAAGGTAGTTAATAATTTCTGTTTGTAATATATGTTCCAGCAGTTTACAAATTTGCTGGTTAACGAGATGGATCGTTAGTTTAGGGGTGAAGAGCGTTCTCCGGATTTGAAGATGGGAATGACTTTTGCAACTCGCCAGTCATAGGGGATGCAACCTGATGATAAGGATGGGGAAAAAAGAGAAAAACAGTACGGGACAAATGCTAGCTGATAAATGTTTGAGTATTTGGTTATTGAAGCCCACATGATCAGAAGCAGTAGAAATTTTGAGTCTTATCTGGCTTCATATTAATATTTCTGGCATGCTGATATCAGGAATGAAGTTAACTTTAGGACATGACGTGATGTCTTCACAAGTCAATACTGATATAAATGCGTCGTTCAAAACCTCTGCGCACTCAGCCATGGGAATGACATCGTTAGTACTGCCAGCGAGGACGATCTCAGGATGATTAGCAGGATTGAGCACCCGCAAAAATTTCCGAGGGTTATTTTTTAGAATTGATGATAATTCATGTTTGAAAAGATGACGGCGAGTTGATGCCAGCAGTGACCGATATTCCTTATCACATTTCTTGTGATGCAGCCAGCAATCGGAGAGGGTATCTTTTGATTTTATGGTTCTTTGTGGTGCCATTTCTTTGTAGCTGGTGCTTGAACGAAATCCAGTTAAAGTTATATTCAAACACACTCATGGGCGCGGTTTATGCGCGCGGTTTATGTGCGCGTTCATGTGACTGTCATTTGTTTTGCATGTTTCTGCGGGATTACATGTCTTTAATGATATCCACCCTTCATGATTCCAATACGAAGTAACATGCCATGCTCGCCGTTAGGCTGATTTAACACACACATGGGCGAGGTTCATGTGCGCGGTTTATGTGCGCGTTCATGCGTCTGTTATCGGTTTCGCCTGTTTCTGCGGGATTACCTGTCTTTACTGATACCCACCCTTCATGGTTTCAATACGAAGTAATATGCCTTGCTCGCCGTTGGGCTGACTTTTCTGCATCATTAGGTCCTCTGCCTCCACACTTTAGCAGCGGAGGTAGCTCTGAAACGACGTGCTTTTTGGTGCGGAGTACTTTAGGACCACACAATGTCCGTCCGCGTCCATGACATAGCATTCCATCGCAAAAAATCACACAGGTACCGGCAGGATTCGAGCCTGTGTCTGGTTGACCAGAGACCAGAGTAAATAGTGTCAGCCGTCTTACCCATTGGGCTACGACCGTGAGTTAGTACCAGAGAGTCAAACGGCTTACTCCCGCGCCTGTAACGCTGTGGTGTACCTTAGGACCTTCCAATGTCCGTACGCGTCCATTCCGCGCGCACACCACCATAAAGCGAAAATCAAGTGAAATTCAATTTGAGCCTTGAGTTGCCGTTTCATTTAGGGATAATCAACGTGCAACTCACGGCTCATATCGAATGATGGTCGGGGCGCAAATCTGAGGTCACTTAGGACGCAAGGTGGATGTCATTTCGAGCCCTCGTACTCCGCACCCTCGCCATCATTCACGGAGTGGAGATTGTGCCATTTTTGTTAAAGTTGAAAATGGCGTTTTTCAGGTGAAAAACACATATTTTTAAAATCCGAGATTGCGATTTAGGTGTGGGTCGTTACGAGGGTTATAGGGGTATTGGTCTGTGTGGATTAGTTTCGTTCGAATTCAAGGAGCTGAAGCCGTGACGGCGTAACTTGAATGTGTCGGTGTTCACGATAGAGGGGAGAATGAAAGGGAAAAATTGTAGAGTCGCTATTTACAAGCCAATTTAAAAAAAAAAGCCGTCGGTGTGTTAAACGTTACAGCAGCTATTACTTTTACATTTTTGCTGCGGGATTGGAGGTTTGAAGCTACAACCGCACAGTTGGGCTTATAATTTAGACTGCAACCACTAAATGCTAAATAAATAAAATAAAAATAAATCCCCCGTTTTCCCCGGGGGGGATGTGAGGATAAAATGCGAACGTCGAACGCAGTCCTCGGGTACCATGCGAGGAAGGCACCGCACAACCTCGAATATGGGCACGTTCACCGTGTCCCTTGATTCCAAACTGCCCGTTACCTCGAGACCGCCTATGCTCAGAAGGGAGTCAAGCGCGATGAGCCGCTCTTCGCCCGTTCAGTCGGGACGATGCGCCGGCCGAAGTAACGGTAGCCAAAACTCACGGCCCTCCTCTTCGCAGCTTTGTCTTCTTCTCCTCTTCTTCTTCAGCGGTTCCCCTACGGGAGATGCGATGGTGGTTGAGCGAAGCTTCTCGTGGAGTTTGGTTGGCTCCCTAGGGGCAATGCCAAACCTGAATCGCTGCGCACGCCGGCCAGGGGAGAACAACCCCGACTATAATGCATTTCTGCAAAAAGCGAATATCTTCGTTTTGTGTGATTGAGACAAGAAATTAATAAGTTCGGAGGAAGCTGCGTAGAGTTGTGGAGCTAGAAAAACCTGGCAAAGAAGGCAAACGGACATGATTTGTTACTGAGTGCGACACTCCATGGGGGCGGCTGGCTTAAACGCATATGGCTTGGGTCAGAGGCTCAATTTCTTGCGTTAGGAAGCTTACAAAAGATTGCCTTCTTTAAATTGAAGCCCGCAGGGCATGGAATACCACCAAGACTTTTTACAGAACGGTATTGTAATGTTTGTCGACGAGACAAAGCAACAGTCAACATTGTCTGCAACATTGGCTCCACGTTTCTAGGAGTCGGCATTCTTAACACTTTCAAGAGGTAGAGGCAAGAGAGCAACCGGCGACCGGAAGGCACATATTTGCAGTTGTCTTGTAATTATACAGCTACATAGGTTTATCGCATCCTGATGTATATGTGCGGCACAAAAGCCTTTTTCTTTCCCACCTGGCTAACACGGCTATGACGGGACACCAGTGTATGAACGGGCTGCTTCATTCACTTCATTGTGTAGAACGTTTGTCAGGTTGTTATTTGCTCTGTTTTGTGATGTTCTTGTTTCATTTTATTGGTGAAAGGAACAAACATGCCCTTTATTGGTCCATTATTTTCGCTTATATGTGATATGTCGTGTCAAAACCTCCTAAAAGAGCCCCGTACTTGAAGCACACGTCTGTATATTTTCCTCATTTCTTCTAAGACGTGTATGTTTATTTAACCATTCTTCTGTTGGAGTAAAAAAAATTGAAGTCAATTAATCTGTCTTATTGTAAGCTGAGCCATCCAGTTTAAACCATATTATCTATCATTTGAAAATTATGTGGAATTCTAGAGCACCAGCTTATCTGCAAATTACAGAAGCAGCAAAACCCTATGCGTCGTCGAACACGGCCGCTCAGCCAAGTATACCGTATCTTATGACGCCGATTTCATGGCGCTGGGATGCTATATATTTGTTCAAAAAATACTGATGTTTGACCTTTAATGTTTAATGTCGACTTGTGGTCTGTCAAGACGCAGGTTGTACTGTTTCGGAATGCTAGAAATTCGCTAAATTAAATCGTACAGAGCAGGTAACAGGTCTTCGAAACCGATGTCTGCAAAAGAGCAAGGACGGTGTGCAACAGAAACAGTGTATAAGAACACACTTTTCTCGTTAGCATTGCGCATAAATTTGCCGAAACCGCTCAGCACACAGCCTCGCACTTTAGACTTAATTCAAGGGCAGGTGATCGTACATTGTTTAAAATACTACTTTAATGTCCCTTTAAGCTAAAATGTTTTGTTGGGGGAGTTGTTTCATGGCTTCCAAAATAACAAAAAAGTTCAAAGGACGTGGACAAAGAAACAAAAGTAGACTGAACGAGCGCTCAGTTATAGTCAGCGCTATATTCTACTCGTGTTTGTGTGTCCATGTGCTTCGCATTCTTCTTTATTTTTGGGTGTCCCTTTACACAGTCCGCTACAAATGGAGAGCATTTTTTGTAGTTTACGCTGATTTGTATCAAGTCGCTACAGGAGCATATTATTAGTTCATATCTAAACAAAACTGTTGAGCATGAAGGCCTACTTGAAAGATTTACGAGTATGCAGTAGTATACTAGGCAATTTGCTTTGATGTTATAATATACTATTTGCCGACGCTAACGTACGCTACTGCGTTTTAGTTGCACGAGTAAAAATAGCAGCTAAATAAAACACTTACCTCTAGAAGTCCTAACTTTAGCTCGTACGATATAATCTCCGGTCACCAGCGAACTTAGAAAACAAATTCCCGTTAGGGCGACCAGAAGCATGACTGTTTCGAAACGCATCCACACGTCTTGCAAACCCCGAGTGTGCATGACGGGGACTTCGGCATGTCTGCTTTTGTTCTAAAGGAACCTGGCTTGTGGCGGCATTTTAGACTCGACGAAGTGTTATTGTTCTACGAAAACCGACATGCTTTGGCCTTTGGATGTTCTTGTTTACGTTACACCGGCGCAGAAATGCCCAGAGCCGTAGAATGCCGCATCTCTACAAACACTAAAGGCTGAAAAACTTTTAAATGCAGAGCATTTCTTAGGCTCGCCTCTTCCTGCGTCGGACGGGTGTCAAAACAGTCCGCGTCAGCAGTCACGTACAGCCTCCTCCTTCCCTCCTCTCTCTCAACAGCAGCTGGCGCGCGCATGCGTCGTAGTCAGCCCGTTCGCTCCGTCGCGGTCTCGGCGTAACAGGTGCGTGATAGCAGCGCGGTGGGCCGTGGAAGAGCGCGGGCTGCTTGCGCATGCGCGCTCTCCCCCCGTACTGCTCTCCCTCTACTGCGCGCGCTGCAAATATAAAGCGTCTAGCGGTCGCTCGTGCTTCAGTCACTGCGTGCTCCTTCCTTCCTTGGTTGACGCTCGCCCCACGTTTACTCGTGTCTGCTACTCCAGCATCACGGAAGAAGCGATGGAAGCACCACTGCCTTCAACCAGTACTGAGGCCCCAATGCTCTGCATTTACTTGTGTTCCCCTCGCGGGAAGGCGCGGGAATTTTTTTGATTTACCTAGAAGATCGCGCGTTCCTTGGATTGCTCGGATTTTTTTCGCGACTCCTTAATTTCTGAGAAATTAAAAATTTAAGCTGGCATTTCTCTTTTAATTTTTTATCTTTCAATTTTTCGGGACTTGTAAGAAGACGTCACAAAGCCCCCACAGCCATCCTTCGACCCGCATAACGTAACTAGGTCATAGTGAATAGGGCTCCTGCGCTGCCCAGGGGGCGCTGCGAAACCGGCTTCTGGGCAGTACTTCCGGGTAGTACAAAGCTGCGGGGGTCCCATAGGATCCCGTGTTGACAGAAGCAAAATGAGCTCGATACTGCCGATTGTTTTGCTACACGCCCATGCCCGACGCGTCCGATCTCGTCCGGCGATCAGCTTGGCACTAGGGAAAAAAGTTTTGCAGCGCTAAATACGTTTACAGCGTCCACGAAAGTGCTCGGACGGTGACGGCGCTCTGCCACTCGCAGATCCAGCGATCGACGGTCGTATGAAGTGAAATTTGAAGTGAAAGCTTCTTGTTTATACTATTACGCTTAGTGACAACGGACGTTTCACCAACAGCCGATCAAACAAGAAGAGTCACGCAATCGGTGATGATCGCGCGTAAGAGCCAACGAGTCTTGCCCACCGCAGGCTCGTCCGCTACTGTGAGCCGTACTTTTTGCGCACCAGCGCACTTATGCGTGCATTTTCAATAAACACTGCCGGTTTGCGTCATCGTTACGAATACATTGATTGATTGATTGTAGGTTTTAACGCGCCGAGCAACGCAGGCCTCATGAGGCGCGCCGTAGTGGAGGGTCCGGATTAATTTGACCACCTGGGGATCTGTGCGCCGAAATCTCGTAACGGGCGTTTTGCTTTTCGCCGCCTCCATCAGAAAGCGGGCCGCCGGGCCGGAATCGAACCCGCCGACCTCGTGCTCAGCAGAGCAACGCCTTAGCCACTGAGCCACCGCGGCGGGTGTTACGAATACATATTGCAGCGCTAGATTGCCGTTATTTTCCGTGGCTCAGTCACAAAATGCAGCGAGCGTCAGAAGCGTCAAATGTTTGTGATTCTGAAAGTAGTGGCCGTAAAACAAAGTGGTCGGGCGAACTGAGTGGCCGTTGCCTTTTCTTGATGCTCAAAGCGTATTTAATTACGCTCTTGCATCATATATTCCTAGCTCGCTATTAATAGGCTAAAGTAAGGATATC
The DNA here is from genome assembly GCA_013339765.2 of Haemaphysalis longicornis. Taxonomy (NCBI): domain Eukaryota; kingdom Metazoa; phylum Arthropoda; class Arachnida; order Ixodida; family Ixodidae; genus Haemaphysalis; species Haemaphysalis longicornis. The sequence goes on from JABSTR010000223.1 coordinate 6,857, forward strand.
GGCAGCGTTTCGACGTGTAGTGCCTAGTTGCATGGAGTCGACACGGCGGAGGGCTGGACGGCAAATCGGGTGGGAGAGGGGGGGGGGGGGGGCTTTGACGGAAAAAGAAACAAATCAGCGAATTGCCAATAATATTTGACAATAATTTGGCGAAGTGTGAAGATGGGCGACAATGCAACTGGAAGCGATGAATTCTGATCTGTTCTTGTCTCGCCGTCTAATCCCTTTTGAGGACAAAACTGGCGTGTCGGCGTTCATATTAGCGACGACCCCTGCACTAGAAGATAACCAACACAGCCAGTGACGATCTGATGTAAATATTTGGGCCGTGCACCGTGTATGCGACTATGTTATGTTACACATCTAAGCAGGCAACGGACTTGATTTCGGTGCTTGATTCGCGTCCTTAAATTGCGCTCAATTTGTTTATTTGGCGGTATTGCCTCACCTACTCGCTAGTATACGTGTACCACGCCATTCGTAAACCGTGTGGCGTAAAATGCTAAGCAAGAATCATTTAGTTTGCGAAAATACAAAACAAATTTTCCACTCGTTTTCAAGGCGTTGCCAGGCCAGCAGCGTCCGCTGAATCGGCTGCGCTCCTCGCGTCCGCTGGCATGCTCCTGCTGAAGCGACCATTTACAGTTACCTCAGGCTCAGCAACGTTCTGTTTATGCTACTTGTGAACTTTCCTTTGTCGCCCTCACGCAAGAAGAACGAATGATAATTATCGTCAAGAAGGTAGACCACCCGACCTGGCGATACTGCCCCACGCCGCGACGATCACGACAGCTCGCTCAAAAAAACGCCGATAAATCGGCTCGTTGTAGTGGATATTATTTTGTTTAGCCTCTGCAACTACTTTGAGGGTGCTTGATACAGTATGCAGTGAATTAAACGCACCACAATGTGATTAAATTAGGTACAACCAACTTTCGCTCTGGCTTGTAATTGAAAACACATAGAGGGCGGTGAGGGTCGTCTGGTTTTGTACTACCCAGAGGCGTCTGCCACTAGGGGTGCTGCATGTCACCAAAACCTCCAGCGCAGGAGCCCTGTTGCCTTTCACTTTCGTGGAAATATTGGAAGCCAATAACAAAGGGTCTTTCCAACGGTCTTTTGATGTGTGGTGGTGTCCGGGACAAGTCGGGAATCAAGTCCAGACCCTGTATGACTGAGCTCCTTGATCCTGTATGCGGCCTACGGAGAAATTGGCGGGTAAGGTACCGCCACCTGGGAGTAAGTGTAGAAAATAGACGTGCAATGTGCTAACACCGGCGTTTTCTTCCGTTCCGTAGCGCTAAGGTAGCTAATACTGTAAATAAGGTCTGACTTTTGCTTCTGGCTCTTGTGTACACATACATACATACATGCGCTAGTAGAAGCAGGAATGGTGGAATTTCGCGCTGACCTCCGCGCACCTTTCGTCTGGGCTGGTCTCACAAGGCGCAATATTTCAACAAAACTGAAACTGAAACACAGGCGTCCTCCTGTAATGAGGCATCCTATTTCTTATTTGCAAGCTGAGGCTTGTCTGTTTTAAAACGCACGTGGTCCACAAAACTTCCCGCATATATTATTTTGCGTAAACATTTCCCTCCATTAGTGCGTGTTTCAGAGAAACGCCTTACCCTAGTCCAGCAATCCTGTTTCACTAAACGCTTGCGTTTCCGTGATAGCATAACTTGTAGTGCTGGAAAGTGTATGTAAAGTCGTTACATGGCTTGAACCCTTCTGATATTTTCTGTGTTTACAAGCTTATTTCATAGAGCTAAACTCGAATTCACGACACTCCACACTAATTTACATGTATAAGCCGTCTTGCTTTTTTAACCACTGGTTCTGCCTGAGATAGTGAACCATCCCTTTGAAACCAAAGATTGAGTGGGTGGCAGAACGTTCTGAGTCAGGTGCAGAAATTCGCCCTTTAGAACACGCGTTAGCGTCGCCTGTTTATGGGCAATGCGAGATCATTTTGTCGACTCGGTGTCCTTTTTCACGCGCACAGCCGGCTGGCAGAACTGCTATCATAGGACGCGGGGCCTTCTGTAATGCTTCTGCGCTTTCTGCGAAAAGTCGTCTGTTTGTCGCCTTTTGCACGAGAAAGTAGCATTATCTTTTATGGTATTAGACGGTGTGTGCTGTGGAAGGTGGTTTAAAACTTACTCGTCCTTTCTTTAGGCTCGACGGGATGCATAGTGGGTGGCCAGTCATATCCATGTCACCCCGGCAGAAGTAGGATGAAAGGAGACGAAAGGTTGTGGCATTAGTCACATGACACCCACACGTTAGCATGTACGCGTGCGTTCGCAAGGTATTCTCTTCCCATGAGTTTGTATGTAGATGTAGGAAACAGAATCGTTATTTGACGAAGACGCAGAATGTGCGCAGATGTTCCGTGAGGAAGAAATGAATTGTGCGTGGGCGTTGTGTAAGCCTGACCATGTGTCATTTAGTGCCGACTTTTTGGAGAACTTCTACTGTGTGGAGATTTGGTGAAGGAAAGAAAAAAACATCAGCGTCGCCGAAGCTCTGAGGTGCTGCTTAGATTTCTTTGTCATCTTTTTTACGTAATATAAACGGTTCATTTGCATGGTACCTGGGCTCAGGGCCCGAGGAACCCCAACATAAACAAAAACCAATGAACCGCCTCATTAGAATGACGAGCCAAATTACACGCGCCCAAGGCATGGAGGTACAGTAGGAAAAGACATACTTCCCCGTCTCCTTCTTTTATTGATTATGACGCAGTAATAAATACACCTTGTGTGCAACAATATTTTTTATCACGAGGATTTTTCGTACTTGTAACCGAACTAAACGGCAGCCGTTCACGAACATTCGGAAACTAGTTGAGGCCGTTAAAGGCCTCATCGAGATGAAAGCGAACCTCACTTGTAATTGTACAGCTCAAGATTAAAATTTCTAATCTGGAAGACTACGAGGTCACATAAGTAGTTCTTATGAGTGGCGAATACGAAAGCATAAGGGCCATTTCCACTATTGAGCGCCGCTGGATGCACGCTCAAGCGGTACCGAAGGAGCAGAGATCTGTAGCTTAATCCATCTCGGCTGAGCGATAGTAACAGAATAGAATCAAGATGTGCGCTCTGTGGTCCGATAAACGGAGCTCAACCACGCACCGCGCATACCACAAGTTCGCAAATTTGGTACGACGATTGACATACTCGGTGAGACATACTGACATACTGGGTGAGTTGACGTGAAACTATCTGTCGATGATTGTTTGATTACAGGGTGTGGCTCGCATGGCTTTTAGAATGTATGTTTGCACGTGAAGTTACTGGCTCCTCAGTCCCATCGTATCTTCCTCGATGAGGGGCGTGTGACCACTCTTTCGAGATGCCACTAACCTACAACCCGGCAATAGCTTATTGAATGTTATAACACGTTGCTTTACTCCACGGATTTCAGGTAGAAGATGTAGAACTGGAACTTACGTTAACTTCGATCCCTGGTGAAGCAGGCGTTGCAGGGAACGAACGCGCTCATCAGCTTGCCTGCGAAGCTCTCCTACGGGCCCCTGTTGACACCCGCGGCACAAATCCTTGTCGTCCACCTCCCTTCCCCACCTTAGCAGACCTAAGCATCCGTCGCATGTTCCCTCCCCTCCACTCCGGGCTTACCCGTCGCGAGCAAGTAGTCATTCAGCAGGCGCCAACGTATACGCTGCACACACCCACTCGGCTCCATCTATTCCAACGCACGCCGACACCCCTGTCCCCCCTGCCTTATTCTCCCTACGCAGGACCACATTTCGTGAGAGTTTCCTTACAACCCTACCCAATCACACAATTACACCGGAAAGTGGCTGGCTGTTGCGGCAAGTTTCCAAGAGCAACGGGAAGTGGCGGCACACATGATCAGGGCCCTAGGTGGCTGCCTGGACGAGGCGCTGATCCGTCCCTACCATCCCATGAACAATAAAGTTTCTATCTATCTATGTTGCGGACGAGATAAAGTTTTTCCCTCCTCATTCCTGTCCTCACATTGGTTAGGCTCAGAGGTTACATTCTTCATGTCAAAAAGAAGGCAATCAAATGGCAGGGTTTGGAATTTTACAGGTATTATGATCCAGCTCTTGACACAACTCGCCGCGGTAGTGCGACACAGGTTAAATGCAATTGTTCTCCAGAACAAAGAACGGCAATCGCTATTACCGAGCAAGAAAGTAAACCTATTTGTGCCGTTCCTCTATAAGTGCTGCTCCAAGAGACTTCAGAAAAACGCGTATATGTTGAGGCCAGAACACGCCCGTACAAAACATTGCTGAATAACCTGTAATCACCATACGTCGCGACAGAACCGTTGAGAAGAAAGAATATAACGAAAAGTAGTGGGGGTAATAACAAGAAACCGCTGTCTCTTGCAAGGTAACGTTAATTTCTTGCTCTAAAACTGCGCAATGGCTCGTAGTAACTGTATGTTATATACTGCTTGATGACTGCTCTCAAGAGGTCAAGATTGATCTGCTGCTCGTTTTCCGCTCTTCAATATCGTGCTGAGAGGTAGTACCCTACCTTTTCGGCCGGCATCGCAGTTTGCCAACGATGCGTACGGTCATTTCACAATCTTAATAAAACATTTTTTTTCTGCTGCACAAAACGACCGACACCAACATAACCACAAGCTTATAAAACACCAAATTCCGCATCGGTCGTGTTTAGACTTGACGGAAATTGCTGTCATTTCAACGTATAGGGAAGATGCGAAATAATGTACACTATATATGACTCATTTTTTGTCTAGAAACGAAAGCGCTGCTAGAATACGCTACGGAGTGTACCCAGAAAAGATATACACCTGCCTTAGGCATTTTGGAAAGTACGGATCGGTGCGGTGAGAATGATATTGTCAAAGGTCACCGCATTATTCGCATTTCGTTTTGTCTTCAGAATGGTGTGCGCTCACAAACACGGCTCAGATACGCGGCAAGGAAAAGTCAACGTTTTCATGGCGGTAAACACAGAAGCTCGTGGAGCTGTCTACGTGCAGAACGGTCTATAGCGACGGGCTGGTGTACTTCCACAGTTCGTACGTGTAGCTGACGCATTCTATAAAAAAAAGAAGAGCTTTAAAGTCCAGGTTCCTGCCGATGTGCTCACGCTGTTACGGCATCGGGAAATGAGAAAGTGAGGGTTTAAATATTTCCTTCTTACCCGATTAGGCAGCTAAATCCAACCGTTTCACAATGTTTAACGCTTTTTTCTTCATGATAAAAAATTGCCTGATATGCACGCTCCTTCACTGCAATCATTCCCATGGTATCATGAAGCAACTTCTGGAACCGACAACTGCGGAATGAGGTGCAATCAGGGTGTGGGACCGCTAAACCTACGGACTGGGAGAGTGCGCCACCGTGTTGATAGATTGCTGTGCATGTAGTCAGCGGCATGCACTCCCGTATTTACTGTCATAAAGACTTTGACTGAATATGTTTACTAGCAACTAAGGTGTTCCAACGAGGTTTGATGGAGAGAGGCAATGCGGCTGGATACGCCTTCCTCGGAATAACGTTTCGTAGCGCCTTTCTTAACTTCATTTTTACGGCTGACATTATTGCTTATGGGATAATAGGCAGTAATGGTAACAGTTGAGCAGGATTCGAGTCTGCGGAATTTCCATACACGAAGCTCATCTGGGCGACAGCGGCCGGTTTCAGCGTGTTGACGTTTAGCCGGCCGCGTTTATGGTGGGTCTATATTGGCATTCGCTAATAATAATGCACTTCCGTGGGGCTCCTTTTTAAGGTGGTTTCAGCTCCAGCCAACAATAACTACGCGCAAACAAAAAATATTAACGAAGTACTTGCTGGATAGGAGCTGCGAGTTCCACGAGAACAGACAGAAAATATATAGAAGCCCCTTTTTTAAGAGAAACACGGTTGAAACGCGGAGATGCTTACACCGTGTGAGAATGGCGCAATCGGATAGACGTCGGCTTCATAACTCGAGGGACCCAGGTTCACTACCCCCCACGGGCAGCGTTTTTTATGAGGCGCTTGATGGGCTTTCGTTTATTATAATCATCGTTTTGGAAAACCCAGTGAGTACAGTTGGGTTTTTCTGGCAGTGGGGTTGTGGCGCGACACTCGAAACGTATCAGTGAGGCATAGGAAGCTTCGCTTTAAAAAGCCTTAATTGCTCCAAACACTTGTGCAAATTGTGGAAACCTTCGATTACGATTCGGTACGAGGTTAGCAGGCGATGACGCGCACCGAGGCGATGGCGCCGCTATTGCCCACTAGGATCGTCGTCGACGGCGGAAACGACGGTGGGTGTTCGCTTGGGCCCGGTGAGATCGGCGCGTTGGAGTAGGGAGCTCCAGAGACCGGCGCGGAGGAGAGGCTTCGGCTGCGGCAAGTCTGAGAGACTGGCCACGTGACATTACGGCATGTGGGCAGCAGAGTGACCCGGTTCTTCCCCTCCAGCGTGAGCCGACCGCCGTTCCACGGTTGCGCCGGACTTGAACGACTCCGGGTGCGCAGGCAAGGCGGGGCCCATCGAGGACGTTGAAGAACGGGAGCTCTAGGGTAGTTTCGGGAATAAAGTCCCTTGGAAGTTTGCATCGGTTTCCTTTGTCTCTTGCCTGCCTCCTACGCCGGCGCCATAGACGTGGCAGCAGCGTATGGAGGATGGTCCGTGTGACCATACCCACATTCTGTAAGCCTCCAGAATATCATGTTGTTTGCGCAAGTTCGTATTCAGCTAAGGAACACATAACAGCGTGAAGGCAGTCAACCAAAGAAAACAAACACCCCTCGATGTTGATTCATTTATATAGCAATAAACGAAGCAGGGCTGTGGTGTATAGAAATTCTTCGCTTTAGTGAAGTTGCTGCAGGTATACGCATGTTGTAAACATATCAGACGAAAGTCAGTTTTCAGCAATCCCCAATTGCATGCCTGACAACGCCTGAAACATTCCAGTTGCGATGTCAGGTACCCCTATAGGTCGCTTTAGAAACAATTTCCTTTTCATTCTTTCCCTACTAAGAAAGTATGACTTATTACGCGAAGGCAGTAGATGTCCTAAACTCCCCCCCCACCCTTCCTAGTTTGCATTCCGGTGAATCCGCTTTACTCGGCGCCGCTCTGGTGCTCCTTCTCGCCGCCGCGGACTCCCCTATCACAAATGTAATTCTCCTGGCCAACACTCACGCTTCTTTCGCAAGTTGCGCAATCGGCTGACAACGACGCTAGCGCCATGCGGAGGATACACAGAAGCGTGAATGGGCGTAAAGGACGGAAAGCCACCTCCGCAGCTTCCACCTGAAATTCAACTTCGCATAGTAGGTGCGAATACCTCCCGGTTGGAGACCTACTTTTTTTTTGCCCGGTTGAAACGCGGGCGTGAAGGGCTTTCCAAGCGGCATTTGCGCCGGTGTATTTTACGCCTAAGTGTTCGCCCATCACCGGTTGCGGGTTTATGCGCGCACGGCTTAGGGGTGGAAGGAGTGGGGCGTGCACGCACAGCTGCGTTTCATGTCACTACCGATGACAAGCCCGTTGTGTAGGTGTGAGATGTAAACGTGAAAGGCTCATGGCTCAGTGCACCACGTCAGCTGTCCTCCGTAATCGAGCAGTTTGGGTCTTGGTTGGTGTGTTACACAGAGAAAAACATGCCTAGGATGGGAGAAGGGGCGTAGCAGGGGGGGGGGGGAGGGGGGGGGGGGGCATACCGGGCCCGTGCACCCCCCGAAATGTTTCGTGCCAGCCTGGGGTGCGCTTTAAGTAGCCTGCAGAACCACCTGAAATCACCTGCCGGCGTGGAACCTGCATTTTTAAGGACATTCTTGCTCATATAAAGCTGAAAACAAGGGCTACGTCAGCGTCTGATCCCTGTGCCCGTTGCAGATGCTGTGCATGTCAACATATACAGCCCGGGTGCATTTCGCGACAGATACATCGAGCAGCGCCGGGAACCTGCCGCGGGCCGATCGAGGCAGGCCCGCTGTTTCGCTGGCAAAACAGCACACCCGGGAAATGGCGGAACCGCAGGAAAGTCTGGATATGAGCGTTTTATTCGTTGTCTTTATACTGGTACAAAATATAGCATGTCAGTGTATTTTGTTCAGTCAACTATCAATCGTTGATATGTTTATTTTTTTACCGACATCGCATTTCATTGACTATTGCAGTTGCATAATTTCTGCTGTATGAAAAGCATTGCCCTGCCCATCTTGTATTTCCTCCACATCACCAAAACTGTGCAATTCTCTTTGTTGCGGAGCTTTGTCTTTTTGGCACTATTCCATTGTTTCCTTCACCTCCCTTTTGATTAGAATCAGCATTCTGTATTTGCTTAAGCGAAATTTTACTGAAGCCATGTCTGTTCGATTTAACGGACAGATATTGAATGAAATTTAAAAAAAAGCATGCAACAAGCTCAACATTCAGCAGCAGTGAAATAAGGTGTTCCGCTAAGCCTAAGTTTACTACTCACGTTACTGGCACAAAACATAACAAAAAGCGGATTACTAAAGGTCGAAGACACACGTTTGCTAGCTTCACCGCCATAATATACGAATGTGCTGCACGCACACTACACTGTGATTGGAAGGTTATCGCGGGAAAGCTACCTACTCTTTTAAATGAAGCAGAGAGAAAACCAGCTTTCGCAAATCTTGCATGCCAGTTTCGTTATCTTCGGCGTAGATAAAAGGCAACCAAGTCTGTGGTTCATAACAACGAATGTAAAGCTTGAAACCCAAAGGGTGGAAAGTCAGTTGTGCGGGCCATTGTAGTAGCAGAAGAGTGCGAAATCTTGATTTTCATGGTTCCGAAACAAAACCGTAGGACGGTGGCACGCGTGGCCGCTCGATGCTGGCGCTATAACCTTCAAATCGCGCTCGACTGTACTGCATGGCTGATAAGAAAACTTATTAGTCCTTTTCCTAAAGGAAAATCTAAAACACGCGAATTTTGATATTAAACACGCAGTGTTGGCCTCCACTTCCGCCTGACCAACTTCTGGGACCGCGCGCCACTCACGAACACACTCATGATCACGCTCACGAGCGCGTGCTCGCATAACCGCCTGCTCTACGGACGAACGAATCACCCGTGGCCTCCCCATAACCGGCGAATGGGAATTTAGGTAATCATCATTATCATCATCATCATCATCATCATCTGGCTCCTTAAGGTGTGCTTTACTGTTAGCGTTCAGACATGCCCAAATGACATGTTAAAGTCAGTTGTTTCAAGCTTCGCTTGAAAAACAACGCGCAAGAAGCCTTGCCTACATGTTTCCCCGTCCCATCTTTTGGTCGACCGCCCCGCGCCCCCCCCCCCCCCCCCCTCTGAAAAAAATTCCTGGCTACGCGCCTGGGGGAAGGCAAAGGACAGTCACGTTTTTCCACTAGAATAAAGCTCGAGGCTGCCAGGTTTAACCCGTGATAGAACAGACGCATGTCTTTCCCATGGAGAAAGAGCGGAAATTGAAGAGTCGGCCCGAGCAGAAAAAATTACTCCCACCCCCCCTCGCGGGAACCCCTGTGTAGATGCGACGCATAGGGGGTTCCGTTGTTGTTTACGTTAGGTTGATTCTCCCATCGCGTGAAAGGTGCCGTGAACCCCCTGCCGCGGCTATGACGCAACGTGGCACGGCTATGACGCAACACAATCCAACACAATCCACTTTAATCCATTCCAATTCAAGCCAAGCCAAGCCAAGCCAATCCAATTGAATACAATCCAATGACCCTCGCGAGAGAGTGTTCGCTATCGGAGAGGAGAGGGGGTGAGTGGCGGTGAGCGCAGCTCGCGCGGCGAGGAGAATGGGGGAGGGGTGTGGACGGACAACAACAACGCCGTATGGAGGGACAAGGCGAGTGAATGAGATGCAGTCGCATCTAAAACTGTTGCTGCCTGCTGGCCCTGCTCACGTTTCAGCTCTTCGAGTAGCTGCGAATCACTCCCGGAAGAATGGCAACTTTCCCGCCCTGAACGCTGAGGTGCGCCAATATTACTTGTTCAGCCTAGAGTGCTTTCAGAGAGATATATTTGAAGGTGTCTTTCACTTAAAAGCCTGAGGCACATAAGCGGTTGCCGGCGATGAACATTCCGTTGGGCTGGTGGGAGGTTTAAACGTAGACGTCAGACAGCCCAGTGCCACCTGTCCAGTGTACTGAGTGGTCGAATATTTGCTGTGTTACACAAACAGTAATATGCCTACGACGCGGAAGTGAAACAGACAACTCCATGTTTGCCTGTCAGACTAAAGCTCGTGCCCCTCTCCATTTTCATGCAGCTAATTTTCTAGGAATTATGATGTCACACATTACAAACAAACGTGTTTTGTTTTATGCAATCCTTTGGCTGCGTCCACGTTCGCAGGTCATCCTTCTTCACAGAGTAGAATGCGCTAATTTTTTGTTGTATTGTACGCGCATTTGGAAAATCATTTTGGGTGTAATCGAAGAATTCGCTTTCCAATCAAATAAATTTTATAAAGATGGTGTTATTCCCGTAAAGCGGCGATAAAAATGCGTTTATAGAGAAAGTAAACGCACTCCTAGCGTTCTTTTTTAATTCTATAGTTCGTGGGCAAAACACGACACTGATGATGATACAACCGTCGTCTCTGCATCCAAAATTTTGAGAATACTGAGACAGCAATGACATAGTACCCCGATGCCCCTTATTTAGTTAAGGGTAGGGTGTAAAAGATTGCCCTGCTACATTTTATATTAGGAACTTAATCACCTCAATGCATTAAATTTCACACACTACAAGCCACTGTTTTTTATGAAGGCGTCCCCAATAAAAAGTGTCACATCAAGCGGGATATGTGGGTTTTATTCTTCCGACGAAAAATTTATGCGCTGCGCATTTTTTAGCACAATGTTTTAACGAGAAGATAACTTTCATTCATAGTTTGGGTGATGAAATACACAAGGAGCAGTCTCTTCATGCTTTTCTGAATGGCAATGCGGAACGCATCCGCTTCGCTGAACCTCAAAAACATTATATCCATGAACCTTCCGCAATACAGAGATATATTCTCCATACCAAAAATATTGGGTAGTCTTGCAAGCAAAATGTTCTTGCTGTTTCAAATGTGATACTTTTAGCGTTTTGTTTTTCTTCGCGCAAAGAAACACCAACGGGCCGCAAGAGAAATACTTTTCTTAATTACGGCTTATTCCGATTTTTAAAAATATTACAACCTTCCCCTCTGTCCAGGTACTAACTGTACTTTCACGTGCTCTGCACCCCCGCTAAGCACTATAGCATCTACAGCCATCAAACCCATGCTCGTGCATTTAGTGATTGCGAATGTGGGAAAGTGTACACGTCTCTGCGCCATAAGAAACAACATTTTTCGCTAACGACAAATACATTTCATGCACCATCAACATTTTGTCTTTATTCTGGCCCACGTATGGGTATCGACATAGTGCGTAGTCGGCTTGGCGGAGTTCTCTTGCAAGTTATCATCGGGCAGCATCGGGGATACGGGCCCTTTCTTCTCACGACTTTGCAGCCACTGCCAGCGTGAGCGTGCCCACATCTGCAAATACAGAATTGAAAAGTGCTGAACAGTGGGATAAACATAAAAAGTCAAAGACAGTTTTTTAACCGAAAGCTGGTTAAAACACGAAGCTTTCTCCCGTGAAACCTGAGTCAAAGTAAGATCCAAATACCAAACACCTTCGACAGTGTCGGAATGGCACAGTCGGGTAGACGACCGCATCAGAACACGAGGGACCCGTGTTTCATTCTGATGACGGGTAGCGTTTCTTTCCTGGGGCGCTTGATGCGCCTTTGCGTGTTATCATCGTTTTTTCAAAACTATTATGAAAAGTTCCCTTTTTTGCAGGCGTTCTGCCACGACATCGATCGCCACCAGTGAGGAAAAGAAAGCTTTCCCTGAAAAAAAAAAAAACTTGTTTGAACAAGTAGAATCACGTTTTATTACGCTTATACATTTTACATGACACAACAATAAGAGTACAAACCATAAAATACACATCCTCAGAGGTTTTAACAGGGAACCGAAATATAAACGACCGTGATAGTTCCTTTGCGGCTTTCTTGCTCTTGTAAGTGCGTTTGGCGTGCTATTCGAGAATTTCGAGAAATTGATTTTCTCGATGGTCTCAGTAAAATTCACACAAACACATGCAGAATTAAAAAAAAAACTTACGGCGTATGTTTGCAACCTTCCATTAATGTGATCGCGAATACCAAGTTGAACCGTCTGTTTATCTGTACGTGCGTGTTTTGTTGAACATTGCAGCCTCGTCCGTCACCACTAGACTGGCCCCCTCGACAGAACCCCTCCAGGCGGGTTAGCGTCGACTCGCCGGTTGTCAGAAGCCACGTGTGCAGAGTTTTTCAATATACACCAGTTGCGAAACTCCACTCCAGAGTGCGGGCGGCGCTGCCAAAACCCTGCTCAACTGAAGCTAAGGGGCAAGCCTACGCGTACGACACCTAGAAAACAAACAACCGGACCTTACTGAGCACTTACTTAAAAAACAAAATTTCATAAAATAAAGCTTGCTTTTAAGTTAGAAAGCATAACTCAAGTAATGTTGTTTATGTTTTTAGGGTTTTGTTTTTATGACTTACGGGACCAGCCGCAAGCACTTGAGTACTACTTCAATTTTCTGCCGACAGATGACAGGCTCGTCAACCTGCCCCGTGCTTGCCCCTCTTTGTGCCGGTGCGGGAAGGGGGAGGGGGGGGGCAACCGTGGACCGGCTTTTGATACATGGGGGCCTATGGGGAGTTTCGCACTGGTATATGATAGATTAACTCTGGCGTGTTGTGCCCCGCCGGTATTTTCACGTCTGCGGGACGGTTTCGTATGCACGGGGGGCGACCGCGGTCTACCCTAGAACCGCTAAATAAGCTACGCTGAAGAGTAACGGCCCTGATGCACGCCGGCAGCCATTTTTTGGTGCCTGTTGCCAGGGTGGTCAGCTTTATGCGCCTGATGGTGGCCCACCTTGGCGGGCGGAATTGGTCCGGGTACGACTTGGCAACCATGACCGCTGTGTTTACTTTTCGATGATTTCGAAAGAGCGCGCCGGTGCGACAGGCTTAGGCTCGTCTGCGCTAGCGTAGTTTATTTAGTGGCTCTAGGTTATGCTAGAGCCGCTAAATAAGCTACGCTTTTGTAGAGGGGGTAGGTTGTTGGGCCACTGTAGTTCTCTCCCATTGAGAAGCGAAGGAGGCATTTTTCAACTTCCGGCCGATTGAAACAGACGTGCAAAGATCAGCACGCCATTCGATCCTCTGTCTGGGTCTTAAATACTCGCTGTCAACGTGTCATACCGCTACACTGCACTCCGAAAATCACGATTTCTTGTAGGACGCGCACGCGGCAACACCAAGCGATCAAAATGTCTCTGCCCATGGGTTCTTCTGGATAAACTAATATCACGTGACGGGATTAGACCAATGACCACTGTCGGCGGCATCAAACAACGAGACAAAAGAGTGGCGGCACTCCGGAACCCCATGTAGTGGCTCTAGCCTTGGATGGAACCAGCGCAGACAGTACGGGACGCAGAGAAGAGCACGCGGGACAGGCGCTGGTCTAACAACAGACATTTATTCCTGTCCTGTCGTGTGTCCTGTGTGCTCTTCTCTGCGCTCCGTATTGTCCGCGCTGGTTTCATCCAAGATGCATTTCTAACTTCCCAACTTGCAACCCTTTTGCTCTAGTCTACCCTATTTCGGAGCAAATGATACCTTTTCCCGCCGCTTTGCTTCCAGCCTCTACTCGCACGGCTGTTTTCCTTCCACGGCGCGTTTACCAGCCGTTTCACTATTACTGGGTTTGCTATATTTGGGGAAAAACTTTCTGCGGCAATGTAGAGAAAGCTACGGAGGGGGACTAACTGCTTTGTGTTATATATATATTGCGCCAAAGTAGTCCCAGATAAAGTGGTTTCTGCTTCAATTTCGGCGTGAGAGACATGCATTTGTTACACAGTCAGTTTCTTCGCATGGGCTTCGTGGTTGAGCGTGCTGAACCACGATCACCGAGAATGCAGGAATATTGGCGTCTCCTTCGCTATGCTTCATTGCTTTTTAAGCATAAGCCAATGCTTTGGCTGGAGAACAGGGACTCGCTCAATAAATAATAACGTGGGCGATACCGTCCAAACCTGCACCCTTTAAAAATCACATGAAGTTTGTCAGCGCTGCAGTTTTGAGGGCATGCACTAATATGTATACTCTCCTGGAGCTGAAAATTGGGCAGCACTACTTACGTGTTTAACGTGCTTACATACAGTGGGCGCGGTATACCGAAAGAGCAGCACGCACACACTATGGCGCGAGGTCAAATCCCATTATGATCTCGTTGCGTGTGCTGAAGGGCGAAACTATCGTACCACTCTTGTCCTTACGGTAAGCTTAATCGGCCTTCCAGTCTCCAAGCGAAGCCGTTTTACGCTTCGGGGACTTTGGGATGCCATGCAAAACCTCCACCTTGAGCCGTGCTACAGACCGACAGTACGCTCGCTTACGGCGGCAAACCCCACAATCAAGCAAACCTCGCTAGCCGCGCTACAGACGACAGTACGCTCGCTTACGGCGGCAAGCTCGCAATTCGTACGAAGCACGGAAACGACGGAGAGGCCCGGTTGCGTCAGTTTCCTTGGGCGAACGCGTTACAAAGAACAGCCTTCAATAGTTTTAAGAGCTTGTGGTCCTCAAGCTTCTTTACAATTTTGCGCGCTAATTAAATCGCGAGCTACCGTATGTGAAGTGAGCTGCAGTTGGTAGGACGCCATGTTTTTTTTTTCGAAAACCAAAACACCCCAAAAATCTAAAACATAATTCTCTCTGCTTCACATATTCGGGCTAATAATTTGGTGTCATTGTCGACTCCAAGGTTTTGAATAAAACTTATGTATTATTGCATTGCCGGGGTTGCACCCAACAAATTGCTTTTGGAACTACTTACAGCTGCACAGCGAAAAGGCGTATTTCGGCTCTGCAGCCTTGACTTCATTGCCACAGAAAGGTGTCCTCGAGTGTAGTGAAAAGCAATGTCACAGATTGTTTGCACGATTGTAGGCGGGGCCAGTTTGGTACATTACTGAGTCACAAACAGCGCAGAAACGAGACAGTGCCGTGTTTGTGTGATCTTCCTTTCGTCTCGTTCCTGCGATCTTGTGACTCAGTAATGTCGCAACGCTGCAGGACACTTTATAATGGCTGCTCCATAAACTATGGCCCCTCCCTACGAACGGCCACATCCAAAGTATTAGGAACGCGGGCTTTTTGTGTTTGAAACTAGCGGCGTCGACATCGGGTAGTAACATTTACTAGAGGTGTAAACGAGGTGATGTTGCATATTCATAACAATACGAGCCCACTGATTGCAACTAATCATCAAAAGGATATTCCAACAAGATAGGAAAAAAATGAACGCACCCGGTAATATACATTTTCTTGTCTCTTGTATCACAGCTCCATTCTTCGCAAGGATCAATTAGTCGGAGCTCTGAGCCATCCGGTATTCTGGTGCCCATGAATTCGCACATTCCTTTAATAACAAAATAAATTATCTGTGCGGGTATTACTTCAGACAACTTGTCAATAACAGACATGTAAACTTGTACGAGAATACATTTTTGTTGTGTTTCACCGGGTACAAATTCTTTACGCTTCATTACACCAACCAATGGAGTACGACGGTCCAATTTAGAGAGAGGCTTGGGAGGCTTTGCCAGAGCAAAAGAAATAAGAGAGCGTGGTAAGAAGTAAAAGGTTCATAAAATCCGCACAGGACTAAAGAAGCCGAGGTCTCCAAGCGCTTTTACTATTAGGGATGGAAAAACAAAATTGTACTGCTGAACGCCGCAAGGTGCTTCTTCGAGGGGCTATGTTGACATCGCCGACAATGTGTATTGGTGAATCGGCTATGAGTTCTGACGACTGCTGTCACCGTTATTACTTATTCTCCTTCGTGAGTATTTCAGAATTATGGGTTGATATGTTGACGTTACAGCCTAATAGGAATCGGTGAAGCCACTGTGAGCTTCCAACGGTAGCTGTCATCACCATTGGTCAATTACTGAGTGGGTATTGTATTTATCAAATTTTGGAAAACGTGAACAAACATGCCAAGGTTTACACGTCCAGTCACCTGATGGGCATGTTATGTGTTACGGTAATGTCAAGCCTAAATGCATGCCAAGAAATATGAAAGCAATTCGGCCTCGAGCTTCGTGCACGAGTTGGTCCACATTTTACAGCGAATATATCATAGGCTTGGTTTCATTTCACCTTTTGGTGTCTTCGCACCAAAAGACTCGAGAATTCACATGTCCTTAAAACGTGACGCGTTCCGTGACGCGCTATGTGATTCGGAAGTAGCGAAAAAGACTAGCATGAATCTTTATTGGAGGAGTTGGTTCATCGCATAAAATAAAACAAAGATAGCGCGAAAGGTCGAGGACAAACAACGAAAAAAGGCAAGGAACAGCTACCGTTCCGTCTGCTTGTCTCGCTTTGTCCCCGTCCTTTTTCGACTTATTTGCTTTTTAGCGTGTAGCTGCGCAGTGTATAATAGACAGGTCGAAGCCGTTTCACAATAAGACACAGGTGAATCGCGAAACAAACGGTGTGAAGCGGCAGAACGACGAATTCATTTGAGAACGCGGACTGGAAGCAAAGCTTCTCAGGTTTGCAACTTATATACATGCTTCCGCTCTCACAACCCTTAAGAACTGCTTGGTGCCTTTGTACTGTCCTCGGAAAGTGGGTAACTGACAGTGGCACTACCCTGGGGTCGTAATGAGTGCTTCCAGTGTGAATTTGCCGTACCTTAACAGAGTGTAGTTTACGCGTTCCAAATTGGGGAAATTTGGCTTGCTATGACACAGCAATGCGGCCCTATCTTTTACCGGACGCAGCGGCCTACGTGCATCGATTCGATATAATCCAAGAATGTGCCTGTTGTTACCAGTAAGTATGCCGATCAGTGTCCATCATAGCGACCAAAGAATCATTTTGACCGGCGCTGCAAGTGACAATGACTTTACTGCTTCGCCAGGCCATCCACATTAGCCGGGCAGAATGGGTTTGAATTTTAAATGGAGAGCATTTCAGTAACTCACGATGTCACCCGCGTTGGCGTCCGTAGTCCGCATCGCTCCCCCTACACTATATAAAAAAATAATACTCACCGGCGCCAGGTTCGAACCAACGACTCTGGGGGCGGAACGCAAGGTACATGGTACTCTGCCCACTGCACCACAAAGCCGACACAGAATGGAAGGTTACGAACACGCCTTATATCCTTGACTCATTCAACCGTCGACCACAGGTGCGCCTCTCCCCCGCGTAGCCCTCTCTCGCCGCGTCGGTTCGGGCGCACAGTGACGTGCGCAAAACCCTCTCTCGCTGGTTCGCGCTGATCAACAGTCGGTTCGCGCGCACTGATCCCGGTCGCGCGGTCGGTTGCGCTCGCGTTCGCGCGCGCTTCCTAACATCTGTGGCGTGATCGTGACGCCTACGTTCGTGATTTTGGCGCAAACACTCTCTCGCGAGGGGCATTGGATTGGATTCGATTGGATTGGCTTGGCTTGGCTTGGATTCGTCTAGCCGCGCCACGTTGCGTCATAGCCGCTCCACGTTGCGTCATAGCCGCTCCACGTTGCGTCCCGCGGCAGGGGGTTCACGGCACGTTTCACCAGCGACTCTACAATGTTACGCTAAACAACAATTCAACAAAACCAATACGTCCATTTGCAGGCGCCCCCCCGCGGAAATGCTATTTGTCCGCGAGGGGGATGTTTGTCCCCACGCTGCTTAGCAACGTTTAGCGGTAGCGGAACCGCCTTGCAAGATTCGAAAAACAGGGGGTTTGTAGCCTTGAGAAGAACAGCGGAGCAGACGACGTTCCCACAACAGAAGCTATGCGCGTGCGCGTACCCGCGCCTATTGCCGAACACCGTGATAAGGTGCTGATATGCCGATGGTCTCCGCTATATTTCTAGTTACCCATCTCTGGCTCCCCCCCCCTCCGCATGGGTTGTATGCAGTGAGCCCAGCTGAATATTTTGTTGTACTGTACACGCATTTGAGAAAATTTGTGGGTGTAATCGAATTAATCAAATCGTAAAGCGGCGATAAAAATCGTTTAGAGAGAAAGTAAACGCTTAGCGTTAAACTTTTTTAATTGAATAGTTCGGTGGGCAAAACACGACACTGATGATGATACAGCCCGTCGTCTCTGGCATCAAAATTTTGAGAATACTGAGACGCAATGATCATAGTACCCCCGATGCCCCTTATTTTTTATTAAACACATGAACGTATTCATTAGTTGGAGCTTCAGCCAGCTTTAGCCATGAAGCTGTAGTGGCACTGATGGTGCGGGCTTGGCTCGCCTTCCTCATGCCTAGGTTTGATTCCAAGTCAGTCCCATTCCTCTGAATCGTTTTTTCCCTCAATCACTCTACTTTTATTCTCTCTTTTCTAGTTCGAATTTAAAAGCCACTTGTTTTATTATAGAAGCTCAATTGCGATTTTCTGCTCAGTGGATCGGTGACCGGCGTTCGAATTAAACGATTCCGCTTGTCTCCTCTTCTTGTATATTTCTGCAGATCTTTGAACAATGTATAATTATCTTGTTGGTGGCGGGCGATTAAGCTTAGTAAGCTTACCGTATTCTTCACGAGGGCAAGAACTGACGGTACCATTTATTTGATAATCGACTCAGCAAGTCGCCGCCCCGCCCCTTCCTGACTCCTTCAAACTCCGTAGAATTTGGGGTGAGACTGATTGCGACTCAAAGGTCACAAATGTCTTAATATAGCGCCACTGGTGTTGAGTGCTAACAGTAGCGGTTTTTCAGAAGCTGCATGTGGCTACGGTACAAGTACCTTTCGTGTGTGCGGACCAAGGATCCGGTAGTGCAAGCGCCAAATAGGCAAGAACCATCAAAAGTACAGTGGAGGAGAAACAAAGCACTGAACAGGGAACACGTGATTTCAGCACGTGCAGCCCAACGTTTTAATCCCGTGTACAAAGTTTACCACAACGTTTGTTTCAATGAAGAATAACACAAAACCTGTCTCACGCCTGCATAATAGATAAGACATCTGTTAACACTCAGGAGCACGTAAGTGATTACGGATGTTCCTTCGTAGACATCCGCTTCCGAGGCGAAAGTATAGACGCGAAATATATAAAGCACATACGTAAGATATGTACGCCCACACGCAAGTACGTACACAAGCACGCACGCACAAAAGCACGCTCTCCCGCACACAACCGCGCGCGCACGTGTGTGTGCATGCGTATGCTTGCTTATACATAAACACAAATTACGTCGTCTGACAGTGTAATGTACAACCAAAAATAGCGCAGCATGTATGGAAGAAAGGAGTCCGAAGCCGCCAGAAATAAAGAATAACTGTATTTAAATCATACTGAATGGCTTCATGCTACTAACATGGCATCCGAAAGTTCCTCGTCATCCTCCTTTTTCTTTCCTCCGTAGCGTCCCCGAATCATGTCCCTTCTTCATCTCGGTTACGTTGCGATGTGAGACACAATAAAATGCAATATCCTTCCCACCCCACAAAAGAAAATGTAGTTAGCAAGCTCTGGGAATTATACGTATAGCCTTTGCCCCAAATTCTACTGCCCCGGTACACCTACACCCCCGCACATCGAGGTCGTCTAGTGGAGAAACTATTTCTGTGTCACCCTTACATCTTCATCAGAGAAGTGCAGCGTTCCTGAACTTTCTTCATTCGCTTGTGCTGGCTGCAACCTATATTCTTCTCCGTGTGATCACTTTCTTACTGTCGGAAGCAAGCCTTCTATCTCACTCAGTGATGTACGCCCTATTCTGTTCTCACTAGTTTTCATCTGCCTCCCCTTCCTTAAATGTGCGCAACTCAGTTCAACTTTGACTTAAGCGGCTTCATACTACATGCATTCTTCAGGCACTGAACCGCAATCTGACTTGTGACGTGAGGGGGCTGAATGGCGGTTCTGTGTAGCTCGTTCGGTTTCGCTTTGGGCCAAGGACGGTAAATTTCGCCGTCGAAAAACTGCACTGCGTGAATTTTGGCTTGCCTTTTGCGGGGGGTGCTTAGGCCGGAAGCTCGTGGGCTCAACTTTGTAAGATAGCGTAGGTTCAGTCTGGTAATTTCTCACAAGTTCGACATGCTTTGAATTGGGCTGTGTGACCGTGGCTGGTCTCTCCGGGTACTGGTCTCTGTGAAAACTTTTCCTGCATGTGTGATGAGCCTGACGGTGTTTTCGCGAGGTTGATTCCTTGTTGTCGCCTTTCCAGTCTTCGTAAGCTACGCTCGTTTTATTCTTTCCACCTGTAGCCTTTGTCTCAGAAGTTCCTGCACTTTCAAGAACATGGAATGGCTCAAAATCTTCGCCCACCTTCTCGACTTGGGGCTCACTCGCAATACGGCGATATTCGCTGCGATATCCGATGAACTGGCTGCAGACAAGGGCCCTGAAACATCCAACTGAAGACCGACTTCAATGCAACCAGGCCGTTGTTTCTTGGGTGACAACGTACCTCTAGTGTTATAGGCTTCCAGAGGACGTGGGCTCCAAGTACAAGGCTTATCCCAGGTACAGCGCACATGCCCGGCCGAAGAAGTTTGTTCGCAATGGGTTCGCCACCGGTTTCGAAAGAAGCAACGAAGTCAGTGTCAGTGGGTATTTGAATAATATCCTTGCAAATGCACGAAACTTCAATTGCTTCTATAGGGAACACAACTTCGTTGTATTGGCTCTGCAGAAACACTGTACTAGATGTCATTCTCTTTTAATGACTTCATCCTGGTTAACGCATGAAGGTGAAAGCTTTGTTCCCAATCTCCCGCAAGACGAAGGGTACGCGTACATCTTCGCGCATGAAAGACCGCTTCTGCATCCATCCACTAGGCCGCGGGCGTAGGTGCATTGCGCATTCCCTTGAATCCATAACCTGCACGTCGGCAGCAGCACTTCCATGCCGAGAGTAGGGCGAGTGCGGCTGTGCAGGTTCCTGGCGTCGATTTTCGGTAGCATTTCGGCTGGCGTACCCGCAAATTTTCCCCGCCATTTTTCGCGGGGCTACCATGGTTGCCAGACCAGGACTGGTCTTCTGTTGATTAACTCGCATCATCCGTAAAGGCCGCGGATCTGTCAGCCCGCTTGGTTACAAACCCCTGCGCGCTCGCGCCGCGGGCTCGGGCTCGAACCCGGGTTCTTTTTTCGCCTCCCCTTTACGGACTGCCTTAACGGGCCCCATACGTTTGTAGTACCTCCCGTGGCGACGAAGCGAAAAAAAAACCCCGGGTTCGAGCCCGAGGCCCGCGGCGCTAGCGCGCAGGGGTTTGTAACCAGAGCGGGCTGACAGATCCGCGGCCTTTACGGATGATGCGAGGCTAATCAACAGAGGGCAGTCCTGGTCTGGCAACCATGGTGGCCCCGCGAAAAATGGCGGGAAAATTTGCACTGGTAGGTGATGCTTTGTTGGCATTGGTCTGTAGAAATCTGATCGGAATGACAGAACAGACAATTGAATTCGGCTCGAGGAGCTAAAACTTAGCACAGCTGCATTTCGAGCATCCACCACATTTTCCGTTCCATAAACTGAGTCGGTGTAGCTTGGTCTTCACTAATGCCGATCCTACTTATTTCTCTACTCTTTTGCTTCAATCGTGAGGTGGGACAAGAGCTTTTCAAGCTCACCGTTAAAGGGCGCCGGTGACGCAGCTGCTCCGCCGACGGAGGACTCGCCGTCTTTCAGGCTTGGCCGGTTGCGAACTGTGGGCTACTGTCGGTGATAAGTCAACTACGATTTCTGAAGGCAAGGCTCTCAGTAGCACATCAGTCATCATCGTAGAGTACGTAGTAGAAGAAACCTTCAGAGCCGTGAATCCACGCACATAACACTGCACGTGGTCCAGCAGTCGCCATAGTCCGCCTACATCATTAGATGACCCCACTGAAGGAAGCGCTCCAAGCTGCGCCAGATGCTCCTGCACAATGCGGCGGGTGTTAGCAAGGCGTCGCGAAAGAATTTCTACGGCGTCAGGATAACAGCCTTTTGTCGGTTGCATCCAGGCAATGGATGCAGCAGCCGGCCCAACTAGCAGTGACTGAAGGTACTGAAACGTCTCTCCGTTGTTCGGGCTGGTGTTTTCGCGGACGGCTGACTTAAACTGCGTCCGAAAGCTCAGCCACTGGTAAAACTTGCCGTTGAAGGTTTGGAGCTGCAGCATTGGGAACTTCAAAGAGCTACCATGGCGATGACGCTCGTCACTTTGAGGACCCACCAAAGAAGGAGCTGGGGCTGTCGATCCCGGCAGATGTTACCACTCCGTAGGAATCTGTCTTGGACTTTAGCTGGTCCAGCATGCCCTTGGCGGTCCTCGTATGTCATCACTACAACGAACTCAGCAGCGAACTGTTCTTCCGGTATTGCTCCCTCTAGCTCGACGTTCAGTTTTCTCAGTTCTTCATTGTTGGACTGCAACCTTTCTATGAGCGCACCCAAAGCCTCCAAGTCACAATGTCCAACAGAGCCTTCGCTTCATTAATAAGCCGTGTGTTTCTGTTGCCGACAAGCCGTTCTCTTCATTTTCAGTTTCTCCATCCTGAGGACTTTACCGAGGCCTCCTTCGCTATGTGAACATTGATGCCGCTTTCACACTTCTTCGTCACTTATCCCTAGGCGTGGTGGCTTCAACTCCGATCCCGGGTTTGCAGGCACCAAGAGATGCGGAAGAATAGAGCTCGAAGGTGCCAGAAAGAAAGAATTACTGTTTATTAAATCAGGCAGATTGACTTATTGCTACTAATATGGCATCCGAAAGTTCGCCATCCTCCTTTTTCTTTATTTCCTCCGTAGCAGTCCCCGAATAATGTACTCTTCTCATCTTCGCTTACGTTGCAATATGAGACGCAATAAAATGCAATAGCTTGCACTAGCTGTACAAGGCTGGAGAAATAGCAGAGCTGGTGGCCCCTCTCTCTTCTTCGGCGGCCTGGCTGTCGCCCGTCACATGGATGTCTGAACATAACCCAGAAAGTTCTCATGACTGGCATGCTCGTATCGTTTGGTCGTCAGGCTTTTCCACTCTTCCCAAATTGGACTTGCCGTTAGCACGCGCTAGAACCGGGGGCAACCGGCTCCGCAATATCGGCATCTGTAGCACGAGCTCCTCTGGGCTTCCCACTTCACGTCGGAACGTACGTGTACTGGGACAAGAAGAGCACGTGAGGGATCATTCCGGGAACGCTGGGCAGAGTGTTCTCGAAGGTCGAGCGGGGCCGGCGCGTGCAATAATGTCATAGCTAGGTTAGGCTTGGCTTGGCGCATGCGCCTGGACGAAGGTCGTACCGGGAGCCTCGCGGCAGAGTTATTTGCTTTGTATTTTTTCGCTGACACCAACCGACCAAGCCAAACTCCAACAGCTGTACTGCTAAAAAAGGCCATATCAGTTCACATTAACATCAGAAACAGTGCCCGTCTAGCTGCGTTTCACGTGTGTTTTGATACCGTTAGAGAACATTGACGCATAGTGAGGACTCCTGCAGCGGAACGCATAAAGGAGGAGTGGTGAAGTGAACAAAAACGGCAATACGATTTGGGTATCGTGAAATTCATTCACATGTCTGGGGTAAATACTCCGGCTCACCGCATTGGACAATCGTTGCAGGTAATGCCCACAGCTTCGCCAGTCACCTTCACCGCCAGGCTGGAAGCACCAGTTTTAGAGACGCTGAGAATATTTCAAATTAGGCGTTGATGTCACGCGAGCGAGATGTTCATTAAAATCTATATAGCGGGAACACGAAGTTTGACTATCAGCTTAAAAAAAGACAAATAGCTAACAATGTCACAGCACTGAAGCCTACGCGGGATCCTTCAGAGTTTGAGGCATTCAAAGTCAACGAATATTCCACAGTAGGTTAAGCAGCGTTCTTATGGTTTGACCAGGTCCTCATCACCATCAGCCTCTGCACACCCGCTGCAGGACAAAGGCCTCTCCCATTGATCTATACTTATCCCGGTCCTGTGTTGAGCACGTACGCCTTTAGAAAAGTTCGCGATACGTCTGTGAATTTTTTAACGGAGCTCCTATCGAATTTTGAAAAATGTGCATAGAATATACCGTCTTGCAGTTGGCCAGCCCCGATGCATGGGGATAGAAAATCGAGTAGGCCTACCGACATATCATATTAAACGTTACAAAGCAAAAGTGTTGGTAGGTGAACGCTGAACAAGGCTCAAGTGTTGAACACTTAACGAGGCACATATAATACACAAGAAGAAACTCGCGCCGTTACCATCCAATAGCGTCACTTCCGCGATTCTTTTGCAAACCACGGTCGCCCCATTGGCCACCGCAGCGATGCAAAAGCTGACATCCACCACATGCTGTGGTCCGGTCTCTCTTGCGTCCGGCGAGGATGCGACATGTTGAGGTCACGGGCTGCGCGTAGACGACACGACCGCATACACTGCGTGGATACACGGGCCTCATCATCGATCCTTCCTGGACTTCATCCGCGAAGTGAACATTGTCATGTTCATTTGATGAACTTTCCTCATCATCCCCTCATACTCCCTCATCTACGCCGTGTGTACAAATAACCATTACATAAAAAATTGTCGCCATCCCGCAATGCGAAAGTGGATTTCGAGCGAAGCTATTGTAACCCACTACAAATCCTGATGGGGGAGAGAATGAAATGTTTCACGTCGTCTCGACGGGCTTGTCTCTTGCCCTCGGCTTCTCCGGCGTGAAATGTCAGGCCCTGTCTATCCTCACGCATGCCTTTGGCGTTTTGGGCAATAACTGCTGTATTTAGTGACACTAGCCTTGCCTAACCCTCAAAATTAATCTGCAAGCATTAAAACGCATCTGCGGGGGGGGGGGGGTACCATTGTTCACATGTGCCTTATCATCCATGATGCGGTTTAAATTGATGTTTTGTGGTTTTTTTAACCAGTGCTCAGCTTTATGCTGTATGCCTTATTAGCCTGACGCATGCGCTCAGCGTCTTAGGCGAGAACTGCACTGTCCTGAATGGGTTTTTTGTTAACTACACGAAATTTTCCGGTCAACTAGAGGCTAACAACTTCGCTGTAAAAAATCCCCGTCAACACACTAACAACCAAAACCGAGACCAAAGAAAAAGAAATATGCTCCAAAATCATAATGCAGCAAACAACAACGCACAACTGACACCACTACAACTTCTACAACATCCTTCGGAAGAGAACTCTAACTATCGTCTCGCGACCACGTGTCCCTATTGCACAGGATCACCCCTATCGATGGCGCTCCCGTGACGTGGACGTTGCGTGGCCGTGACGCGGTGGTAACCGTAGTCGTTATGTATGGTGTTGTGGTCGTCACTGCTCGTGGTAGATGCGAAGACAGCGGTGTCGTGGCACCGTGCATACTGACGTGTGTCCTTTGTGGCTACCTCTGTGGTAGTTCACTTAGCTGGAGCCACCCGCTTCCCTGGGGCCCGTCGCTGTGGCAGCAGAAGACACCGGATGGATCCAGAAGCGTCGTCATGTGAATGCCGTCAAAGCGTATGTTTACGGAGCGTTGACACCTGACGCACGCGCCCAACCATCGCCGCTGGGACCGAAAATGAAGACGTTGGCGATACGAGTGGGAAGACGGAACCGATGCGACGTCGGCTCTCTGCCATCCAGGCTTGCGTTGCATAGTCAATTGCCTGGCCGCATCTTCCTGGCTTGACACTCCCAGAACGTCCACTGCTGGTTGCTCAAGCTGTGCCTTCCGCTCCTTCTCAGGACCGCTTGTCCTTGGCTTCAATTCTTTTTGAAGCGAAGCTTTATTAGTAGGGCCGATGGCCTGTTCTCAAAAAAAATATTGCAGTTCCCCTTAAACCAGGTGGTTGGCCGAAAAACTCTGATACGATCTCGGAGCACATGGCGCGTGCTTCAGATCGTGCTTGCATTGTGCGTGCTTCAGATCGTGCTCGCACCTCCCTTCTGTTCGTCGGGTGTTTGTAGGGTTGGCTGGCTTCTCGGCGGAACATTCCAGTTTCTGCATCTTCTTTTTCGCCTTCCGTACTTTCTAAGTGCCTCATCATCACAGTCCTTTTCGGGGATTGCCCAATAAACCATGACAGTTGCCCGGGTAGCCGTGCCTTCCATCCTACCCTTCCGAGCAGTGTGGGCTTACCGCCAACTCATGAGGCCATTTCTGGAATTCAGTTACCGTTCACAATGGCTGAATTCTAGGCGGCGGTCTATCGAGCTAAACTGCGGACTGCTCCGGGTCCCGATGGCATTACTTACGAGGTATACAAAAATATTCACGACCCAGCTCCCACGATGCTTCTGGACTCCGTAAATCAGGTGTGGCTATTTGGCCAACTCCCTGATTCCTGGCTACGTGAGGATATTGTTCCGATCCCAAATCCCGGGAAACCCCCCGTATGAAATTTGTAACTTGCGGCCAATCGCCTGGACAGCTACCCTGTGTAAGCTGTTTGAGCGGATGCTTGCCACACGTCTTCAGTGGTGGCTTGACACTTTTCAATGGTATCATCCGGCGCAAATTAGATTCAGGCCTCATCTTGGTACGGGAGATAGCTTGGAATACCTGTCATCTATGGTTTTGGTGGGAGGCCGTTCTCACCGTGTGAGGACTGTACTAGCTATGGACATATGCAAGGAGTATGAAAACGTTAGTCACGCTGCAGTATTAGAAATCCCAAGTTGTCTTCCCCTCCCAGACAAAGTCTGTGACTTTATCCGACACTTTCTGCAGCGCCGGTTTTTTCTACACGCATCAATGGTAGAAGCGTCGGCTGGTTTACACCGGTACCGGCAGTCCCACAAGGCTCTGTTCTGTCTCCGCTACTTTTTAACATTGTCTGTTGCCGCAAGCGTGGCACCTTTTTACTATCCAAGACTTGTATTTCCTCAGGCGCACGGATGACATTACTGTATGGTCAGTTCATCCAGACCTGTCCCGACAAGCAGAGTGCCTCCAGAAAGCCTTATCAAACTGCCAGAAATGGTGCCAGTATGCGGGCCTTACCCTCTCTCAAGAGAAGGCTGCTGCGTTTTCTGTCGCGTAAGCTTGGGGCCATCGCTCCCTTGCATTATCTCCGTCCGTATTGCAGCTGAATAGGTCCGCCATTCCCATTGTTGGACACCTTCGGGTTCTGCGATCGGAGATACCGGCTTCAGGTTCAGCGGCTCAGTGGCTCTGATCTGCTCTACAGAAAGCCGGACCAAATGCTCCACCTGGTTCGTCGCATCTACCAGAAGTCTGTCGGGGCCTGCTAGACGATTGCCCGCCTCCTAGTGCACTCCGTCCTGCAGCCAAGGCTCGTGTACCAGGCATAGTTCCGGCACATGACGCGAGGGGACCGGGACCGGCTGGAGGCTATTAACAGAGCCGCCATGCGCACTATTACTGGACTCCCCCGCCTAACACAAATTCCACAGCTCCAAGCAGAAGCCCAGTTAAACACGCTTGATGAACTTATTCATCAGCGTCGTTCCGCACGCCTCCTGAAACGTGGACTCGTTCCATAGGCAGCAGCTCTCGCCGCGTACATGGGCCAGCCGCCGAATGCGCCTTTTCCGCCGCTTTTCCGCCGCATGGCCGCCCTGGCTGTCGTGTCAGGTGACACAACAAGCCTCGGACAAGGCTACACGCCCGTACCTCGGGTCTTCACCAGCCTCCAGATGCCGTCCTTCATGTCCCTGACTGGGCGCCTGAGACGCAACCGCTGGTTTTTGTGGACGCCGGGGCACACGACTTTTGTGGACGCCGGGGCACACGACTTTCGTAACCACGGCCTGCCCCTCCTACCCTGCCTTAAATCAAAGCTGCGCGTACGAGTCACTCCGTGCACTCCCAAGCCTGCTAGCAGAACTTACTGGCATTAGGGATGGCCTGCAGGCGCTTGCATCGACTGTGACTCCTGGTGACAAGCTGGAACTTTACACGGACTCAATGGCAGCGACTGCGGATTTGCGTCGCGTTGCGTGCTGTACAATCCTGGCCGCACGCATTCACGAGATTATGGATCCTCACCCATGCCCTGTCCGCGTTTCATGGATTCGCCGGGACATGCTTCCTGCCCACATGGGCGGATCGCACCTGTCGCCATAACCTCCCACGGCCACTACCACTTCTTTCTGTATCTACGATAGAACTGCTGGTGGAAAAAGAAAAAAGAAACCCTCCGTCGCGCCACGCGTGCTTTACTTCCACCGCGTGGAACTGACCTCCCCAGTGGGCTTGCTCGTTGGGAGGAGGTCATGCTGTGGAGGCTTCGGGTTTGGGTGGCGTTATCCCCAGTTACACACCCTTAGCCCACCCGCTATCACGCGCCGTTTGCGGACATTTGCCCCTTTTGTGTGCTTCCTGCGTCAGAAGCTGACAACATTTG
Source organism: Haemaphysalis longicornis (assembly GCA_013339765.2). Classification (NCBI taxonomy): domain Eukaryota; kingdom Metazoa; phylum Arthropoda; class Arachnida; order Ixodida; family Ixodidae; genus Haemaphysalis; species Haemaphysalis longicornis. The sequence continues at coordinate 35,284 of JABSTR010000223.1, forward strand.
CTGTGGGCTTTCCCGGGCTTAGAGCACCCGAACGCTACACTTCATTTGCACAGGGCTGTGGGCTTTCCCATCCTGGCAGAGACACCCGAACGCTAAACCGCTTATGCGGGTCCCAGCACCGGCAGACCCCCAGATTTAAACCCTTTTTGAATTTTTGCGCGCTAGCAGTGTTGTAAATATAAGAATATTTTCTTATGCCCCTTTTTGAATTTTTGCTTTCGCAAAAAATGCAGTGTTGTATATAAGAATATTTTCTTATGCTAGGGCAATTTTACTCAGCAAAAAATGTGGTTTAAAAAATGGAGCACTTTTTACTCAGGCCTACGGTTTAAAAATGGAGCTGGTATTTCGGCCAAATGGTAGGAAAACACAAAAAGTCCCGATAATATTAAACCGGCCAAATGGTGGTCCCGACTTTCGGTAATATTAAGTCAAAGCATCCACCAGCGGCGGCGATGTTGTAAAGGTTATAGATAAGTAAGCCTCCCTCATATACTTTTGAAACATTATGTCCCTTCGTAACTTTCTTTGAAAAAAATTCCTGAGGTTTCATTTCTTGGCGCGTCACAAGAGGCTATCTAGAGCGATTTCCATTTTTGTTCCCTACTAGTGAAAGTTACAACAGGTAGTACTGTAGTACAGTTATAGTCGCTAGTAGAGCAGACAAGCATTAAACATAAAATACTAGCATCGTAAGAGGGGTTTTAAATATATTTGGGCTTTTTTCTGTTAATCCTATTATTACTTTTACACCTGGTAATGCTAACGTTTTTCACCGCCAGTCCGTTTCTATTAAAGCACAGTAAGCCGAAGGTGACACATACCTCGATGTACCACAACTTCAGCGCTTACAATGTACGCCTCCGAAGCATGGAAACCGAGCCAAAGGATGGCTATGCAGGTCGTAAAAGGCATGACCTGTTTAAAACGTGTTTGCATATGTGCAAAACGAGAGCAGTAGACAACGCGGGCAACTGACTGTCAGCTGTAGGGCTGAAAAAAATTGTTTGAAAACAGCATCTTAAACAAAGAAGTGTTGTTCTACGAAAACATACAGGCTTTGACCTTTCGACCCTCCTTGTTTGCGTCATATCGGCCCACTGAAATGACAAGTACTACAATGTCGTTCCACTCTGTCAACAGGTGTTACTCTTAAGTGAGAGGACAAAATGCTCTGTTTTGAAGGACCATGCAACCTGTGCTGACCGTACCCAGCGGAGATACCAAAATACGGCCTTTGAAACACGGTTATAGTGTCACTTGGTTTTGAGTAATGCGGGCTCATGTTCCTAATTCGGCGCGCCCTTCGGGCGGCGGCCACCTATTGGAGCCGCTTGCCCGAGACTCTCAACAGAACCAGTCGGAATTTTATCTGTCTTCGGAGACCATGGTCTCGCCGAACTTCTTGCAGAGGAGTCAAATTCCGTACGCAATTTTGTGTAGGTATTTCTCTCATTAAGGGAATGTTTATGCATCGTCGTTTTCTCTTCACCCCCCGGGAGAGGCATTGTAAGAAGCCATTTATAGACGTTCATTTTCAGGTAGTCATGGCCGAGGAGATACGAAGGTACATATATGAAGACGGTCTCTGAATGAAAAGCGTGGCGAGGCACCTATACGCGGCACCGTAGCTTGTGTTCATTTAATATTGTGCTCCCTTGCGGCTGTTTAGAAGCGCATGCAAAGGACGTACCTTATGTGCAGAACGTGCACGAAGTACTTGTCGTTACAGTAGCTTGAACCCATTCCCTCGAACACCACTTTTTCGACCATTTTTACCGTCTTGTAATTCGGTCAAGTCAACAAAAAAGAGATATATTTGCCACTAAAGAATTCAGAATATAGACCGATTTCAGACATAATATTTCCAGTATAATACCTGCTAAGGAATCAACTTTCTGCAGTTTTAGACCCGTGTCCTAGATAAATACCCGCCTTTGGCTCGAAAGCGGTATCTAGGCTGTGAAGGCGTCGCGGATGGGAATCACAAGGCAGTGATAGCGATGTACGGCCAGTACATTCGATACCTAATAAGGTGGTCATACGCAGACACAAGGGCCCCAGCCAGAGCGTCACGTTTGTAAACGCTTATAAGTCTTACTTTATTCCTTGTGGACGAATAATTTATTCAGAGAGATATAGCTGGAGGGTTGTTCAACTCCGGCCTTGGCGTTTGTAATCTGGCAAAAAAATACAGAATCTCTGTGGAAATACTCGAAATGTTTTGAAAAAGTGAACTAAGGCGGGCTAGTTGGCGTATGAGGCTACTGAAAAATGTGTAAAAAATGTTCACTTGGTAGCCACCTTTTAGAACGTTCTAGGCTTTCTTTGAGCAGAGAAATTTCGCAATTATGGATGCCTTGTAATGAGGCCCTACTTTTATGTAGGGGCTCATTCTTCAGCAGCAGCCTTTCAAGCTACTTGTTTGGAAAATTCAATTTGAGGATGGTTGTTATATCCGACGTTGTTTTCCACAACTTATTTACACAAGCGATGTTTTCTCTGCCCAATTTACTATACAATTGGTGTCTAGACATAATCACATCGGTCTCATCTATATCATGTAATCGCACCGCAGCGTCGATTTTAGAAGAAAATTAGACACGCAAGAAAAAAATCTGCAGAAATTGGAAAATTGTCTAGTAATGCGTGGCATTCTTTTGCCGTTAGTCAAAAGTGTGAGTTTTTACTGCCAGATTTTGAGGTTGTTTTATTGTTTTAAGCTTTCTGTTATTACTTGGGGCAATGGTATAAATATATAGCATTACAGAAGTTAAGTTCCTTAACTTTTCCAATAATGTCTTTTTCCGCAGATGCCCCGCACGGAGCACCTTGTGTGTCAAGGTGGTGGCATTGGCGACAACGGGGACCCTGCACTCTCAAAGATGAGCTGTGATGAACCGTGGTGGGTGTTTATAGTTGCATGGTGCGAAATCACAAACACTGGCCGTAAGAGCCCTGGCCGATGGGCTTCCTGTCTATTTACCAGGCAGAGAACTTCGGGACCTCCCAGCTGTCGGGGTAAGGCTCGAGAAGAACAACCTACCCTCTCTTGCTTTTCCTATTCCGTATGAATAAGTCAAACCCCTCCAAAAAACCTGACTAGCCCGAAAAGGGGCCGCGGCAAAGCATAGTCTCTTCCACCGCCGCCAGCGATAATCATTCCGAAGCTGGATAATTACTCTCGATTTCTTGTAATTGAATCTCTCAGTATCGTGCGCCCGGTTACTTCACACACAGTGTTCTTGATTTTTAAAGTTCTTGGCGGTATTCTTGGTAAACATATAATCTAAAAAAACAACGAACCGGCGAAATTATTGTGGAGGTAAATAGCAACCAGGAAGCCACTAAGCTTTTCGCCCAGACACGAATGGTCGATCTGGTACTCAATGTGACGGACAATCATAGCCGCAACAACTCGCATAATGTGATCACTAAGCCACGTCTTTTCGACAAAACAGGTGCCCACCTGCTTGAATGCCTTAAAGATCAGGGCGTTACGATTGTCACGCGAGTCATCGTCCGCAGAGAAAATTCAGAAATCTCAACAAAACCTATCATCTTGACGTGCAACCGATGCAAACTTCCTGAGCATATCATTGCTGGTTTCATTTGACGTGCAATCCGACCCCAAATACCTAACTCGTGCCACTGCTTCAAGTGGCAATGGTTCGGGCACGGTACCAAATCTTTCCGCCTCAGGACAACCTGTCTGGAATGCGTCGAACAGGACCACCCCACTGACAAGTTTAACTTCAATACCTTCACTTCTGCGAACTACCAGGAACCACACCCGGCAGACTCTCGTACAAGCGAGAAATTTCACTTTGAAAAGAAAATAATCAATGTAAAAATAACAGAGAATATCGCCTTTCCAGAGCCGGAAAGTGGTTTGCCTCTTTCTCTCTAGATAGGTACGGCGACGCAGCTCGCCAAGTGGCGGAGCGGCTTCTGATTTCGGCGGTTACCCAGGTCAGAGTGAGACGGGCTTGCTTCCACCCCTGGCCACCCATGGGTTGCCCCTGGCAGCTGAACTCGTTACCGCACCGCTTGTCAAGCCGGCAGTGCTTGCGGTGGCAACCATGCCTGTCGGGAGCGATTCTGCTTTAACCGCTTCCGCTCCACCGGCCCCGTACAGGTGAGGGCACCGAGGAGATGGATACAAGGGGACCTACATCGTCTGTCACCCCTGCTGCATCGTCTGTGTCACCCGTGGCACCCCTGACCCCCGTCGGTGGCGGATGGAGCCAACAGCACCCAAAAGAGTGTGCGGTCCGAAAAGCCCGATACGTCGGGTAATCTGACGACGTCCGATGAGGAAATAGGCGTCGGACCATTTCTTGTTGTGTCGCAGCGAGAAGAACTGGTTCCGTCACCCCAGCCTACACAGAAGCCGAAAAAAAGCAAGAGTCACTGCCGAAAGACGACACATGAACATAAACATACGCTCTCCAGTAGCTCCTTCAGAAAATAATGGGGAGAGAACAATATTCACTGGAACTGTAGAAGCCTTCTTAAAACTCTTCACGATGTTTACGAGATACTACCCTGTAATCAGCCAAGTGCCATGTGTCTCACCGTAACGGTAAACAGAGAAACTTCCTTAACTGTTATATAATACATAGAAAGTACAGGGATGTCTACATACATTCCAAGAGTGGTGTGGCCATCATCGTCCGAAAATTTTTGGCATGTAAAAGTACCTTACTAAACATTGTCCTTGATGCTCTATAGCAATTCGAACAATAATAATAAATACTAACGGGAAGCTCCCGTTTCATTTCTCCTGACTTTCAGCTCTCGAGAACCGATTTCGAGGCGGTAGTAGATAAGCTTCACGTTTCCTTCTTCCTTAAAGGCGACCTGAATGCACGCAGTTCTCTCTGGGGGCTCTTTGCGCACGGATGCCCTTGGTCTTCTCATTGAAAATGCTTGACAACCTAAAGAGCACGCTTTTGCTCTAAGAAAAGCCTGCATACCATAATATAGGTCGAAACACTTATTCACACCTTGATTTGGCTATTCGTTCTGCAGTTCTCTTTTCATCTCTTGATTGGGACGTGGGCACGGTTCCATATGGTAGTGACCATTTTCCCACCTCAATAACATATATAAGTAGAGGCCCAAGAAGTTCATCTTTCCTTAAGAGGTTCAATCAAACAAGGGCAAACTGTAATATATTTACAGAGACATCTAAAGTTCCCTACCCATCTATAGGTCCCCTAAATTTTGAAAAGGCAACCCAAGCCCTCACGGCACACATACTCGACGCCGCAGAAAAGTCTGTTCCCCACGCCCATGGTGCTCAGCGCAACCAAAGAAGGTTGTCGTTCAACGAGGATTGTAGGCTGGCGGGAGAGGCTCAGAATAAGGCGTGGCGTAATCGTCGTCGGTACCCCACGACAGGTAAATTCGCATTGCTCGAAAGGACGAAGGCGCTTGGAAAACATGTGCGCCGTGAGGCAAAACGGGAGAATTCGCGCTCTTTTCTAACATCAATATATTCATACATAGGCACGCACTATAAGGACACGTATACGTAAACTATCAGGACAACCCACATACATCCTGCGCCTGGTTAGTACAACAGGGGACACACTTCAAGACCAGGCCAACACACTCGCACAAAACATCTAACACGTGTCTAGTTCTACAAACTACACCAACACTTTCATAAAACACAAAATGTCTTGCCAACGGAAGTCCTTGCGTGACAACGGTAAGTAGCACACTTCATACATTTCCTGTATTCTATTCATGAGCGGAAGAATGCTCTGAGCACAAGTAAGCCTTCAGCTCCAGGCGCAGGCAAGATGACATATATCCCAATACAACACCTAAACGCAGACACTCTGGAAGAACTTCTTTACCTATACAATAAAATATGGCTTTCGGGGCACCTTCAAAATCTTGGAGGGAGGCCATAGTAGTGGCTTTCCTGAAAGAGGAAAAGAACCCGTCTTCATCTTCAAGTTACCATCCCTTCGCCCTTACAAGCTGTCTTGCAAGCTTTTCGAGAAGATGAATAAATTAAGACTTGAGTACACTTTGGAGAACAATGGTCTTCTCGAGAGCTGCCAGGCAGGCCTTTGGGCGGGTCGATCCACGAACAACCAATTCGCGGCACTTTACTCGCACATCAAGGATATTTTCGTACATAAACAGTTTTGCGTAAGGGTGTTTTTTGATCACGAGAAGGCCTATGACACCGCTTGGCTTTACGGGTTCCTCAGTGACCTGAGGTCATTCGGTACTTCGGGTAACATGTAAACACCTTAGTATGAGAGAGAGAGAGAGAGAGAGAGAAAGACTTTATTGCATGATCCTGCGTGGGGATGGGGAATCAGGAGACCCTGTGAAGTAGGCGGTGTCCTCTTCCCATTCCTGCCTTGGTTAAGGCCTCGAGGGGTATTGGGCCAGTGGCCCGGCTCGAGCTACTAAGCTTCCTCCAGCCACGCAGCCTCTCCCCCGTACCCTTGGATGGGCACGGTAGTGAGTCGCGCCGGCGTCAGAGTGCTCCGTTCGCTCTTGCCGAGCCAGGGCTTCCTCGAGCCGCTGGATGGCTTGCCTCTGCTGCGCGCAGTTCGGCGATGTGATCATTTTCACTACATCCGGTGGGATGTCGGTCGGGGTAGTGTTCGCACTCGTAGTGTTCTCACACGTATCACTCGCGCACTCCGCGTTTGCGCACGCGTCAGCGGTGTCCGCGTTTGGGGTGTCACAGCACTGGGGATCGCGCACTGCACCGGTATTCACTCGTCCGCCACCCTGTTCGTCTCGGTGGTGGTGGTGGGCTTGCAGGATGTGGGACAGGGTAGCGGGTTCACTCGCGCACTCACTACACATGTAGTCTTTGAAGCGTCCTGGGCACACGTAGCGCGCCAGAGCCGGTGTAATCACAGTTCTTGTTTGTAGTTGTCGGAGTAACACCTGCTCGTGCCGGTTGAGTCCGGGATGAGGTGGGGGTTGTGTCCTTCTTTGCTCTTTGTAGTACCGGAGTATTTCCCCGTACTCCAGTAGTGGTTCGTAGTCTTCTTCCTCTTCGTTCTCCTCGTTGTCGTTTCCTTGCTCCTCGTCGCCTTCACCGTCATACCCTGCGGCCCGCGCCGTGTTCGAGAGGCGGGGGGGCGCCGCGCGGTGTGTAAGCTCGCGCGCGACGGCGTCCGCCCTCTCGTTCCGGTTGGCCACTCCGCCGGGTATGAGGCCGACGTGGGCAGGAAACCACCTGAGGTGTGTAGTGTTGGTCTTCGGGTCGGGTAGTGGTCGAAGGAAGCGATGGGCCGGAGGACCCACGCTGCCTTTGCTGTAGTTGACTATAGCTGACTTGGAGTCGCTTAATATGGTGGTGATTGTTGGAGCACTCCTCAGGGCTAGCGCGATCGCCGCCTCTTCCGCTTGTGTAGCGTTGTCCGCTGCGAAGCTCGCCGCACTCATGGTGGTACCGTCCGTGGCTCGAATGACGGTCGCAACGTAGGTTCGGGGTCGGCGCGGGTAGCGGGCCGCGTCGACGTACACCGCAGTGTTGTCGGTGCTGTATGTTTCTGCCAGCGTCCTAGCTCTCGCCGTTCGCCTTTCCCTGTTCCTCTCTGGATGCGTGTTACGAGGTAAGGGTGTGACGACTATCTGTTCGCACAGCGATCGTGGTAGTCGTTCGCGTGGTCTGGCGGCGTCAGCCCCGCCTTCCACATCCTGCCTTTCCCGCGGAGCTGTTGTGGCGGCGCGGTTCGTGCTGTGGTAGTGTCCGGTCCTGTGTAGTATCTCTCTTCCGGTCGGCGTTTCCCGGAGGCGTGCGATTTGTGCAGTTCTCTGCGCTTCGCATATTTCGTCCAGGGTATTGTGGACTCCCAGGGCTTCGAGCGCCCTGTTGCTGGTGCACTGTAGTAGTCCGAGGGCGACTTTGTAGGCTTTGCGTATAGCAGCATTGATCTTGTCTCGCTCCTGCGCCAACCACGTGTGGAAGGGGCCGGTATAGGAGATCTGACCAACGACGAACGATTGTAGTAAGCGGAGAAGGTTGGCTTCGCGCATGCCTTCGTTTCTTGTGGATATTCGGCGCACCAGTCGAGCGGCGTTGTCTATGCTAGTCAATAGCCTGCTCAGGGCCGTACGGTTGGTGCTTCGTCCTTCGTCAATGTGGTACCCGAGAACTCTTATGCTCTGGACGTGTGGTATTCGTGTGCCGTCGTGCGCGTGGAGGGCGATGTGGGAAGCGTCCTCGGCGGCTTTCTTTCTTCGTGGGCCGGGCGGTGTGAGTATTAGAAGCTCAGACTTTTGCGGCGAGCACCGGAGCCCGGTGTCTGCGAGTCCGGCCTCGACCTCGTCTATCGCCCGTTGTAGTGACTCTTCTATGTGTCCGTTGGTGCCCCCAGCCATCCAGATGGTGATGTCGTCCGCATAAATTGTATGTCGGACTTCTGGGATTCGTTGTAGGCGTTCTGCCACTGGTATGAGGACCAGATTGAAGAGGAGCGGGGAGATGACGGAACCCTGTGGGGTACCCGTGCTCCCTCTCTTGCGCTCCTCGAGTTGCGTGTTTCCAATTTGTATGCTTGCGGTCCTGTCCGTTAGGAAAGCCCGAATATAGTTGTAGGTTCGCTCTCCCAGTCCCAGCTTGCTGACCTGCTGGAGGATGGCTGAGTGGCGGACGTTGTCGAAGGCGCTTTTGAGGTCGAGGCCCAAGACGGCTCTGCAATCCACCTTGCTCGGCGCTACGATGATGTCGTGCCAGATCTGTAGTATTGCGTCTTGGGTGCTGAGCTTGGGCCTGAATCCCAGCATGGTCGTGGGGTACACTTCGTGGTCCTCCATGTAATGTTGCCATCTGGTGTTGAGGATGTGCTCAAGGACCTTGCCCACGCACGATGTGAGTGATATGGGTCTGAGGTTGTCAATTCCCGGCGGCTTGTTCGGCTTTGGAATCAAGACCGTCTTTGCGGCTTTCCATTGCTTGGGTAGTGTTCCGGTGCGCCAGCACGCGTTGTAGTATTCGGTTAGCGCCTTGATGGCCGTGTCGTTTAGGTTTCTCAGCACCTTGTTGTGTATGCGATCCGGTCCCGCTGCCGATTTGCAGTTCAGGGCTTGCACTGCGCTTCGGACTTCCCACTGTTGTATTTCTGCGTCCAACTCAGGGTTCTGCGGTCCGCGGTAGTCGGGGTGGGTGACGGTCGGTGTGTCCGGTAGGTACTGTTCGTTGAGTCTTTTCGCCAGTTCTCGTTCGCCGAGCGTTTTGGTCGCCGTGTGCAGGATTTGGTTGAGTCTGTGTTGTTGGTAGCCCTTACTTTTCGACTCGTCTTTCAGGTGTCGGAGCCACTTCCAGGCCTTGCTAGTGTGCAGCTTCCCGTCCATCTCGTTGCACAGGGCGTGCCACTGCTGTGTGTTTAGTTGTCGACTGTGCGATTCAATCTCTCTACCGATCTGCGCGATTTTCTTCCTCAACGATCGGAGGTGTCGGCGCTTTCTCCACCGCTTCTGCAGGGATTGGCGGGCCGCGATCAGGTGAGCGAGTTTCGAGTCGACGCTGCGGATGGTGTTGTCGGCGGTCACCGTCGTGGTGGCCGCCTCGGCCGCCTTAAGTAAGCCACCGGTCCACTGTTCGATGTCTTCCACTTTGGGTGCGATCGTTTGTTGCCTGAAGGCGTTCCAATCCGTAATTTTGTGTTTCGTTTCATTCGTGGTTGTAGAATTTGTGGCCCGTACCGGAATCTCCACCTCTATAATGAAGTGGTCGCTGCCCAGATTCACCCCGGTGTTTCTCCACTTGGCGGGTCTGCCGTCGGGTAGGTAAGCGAAGGCGAGGTCTGGGTTGGAGTCGCGCGAGGCGGACGTGCCGATGCGCGACGGCTGTGCGGGGTCCGTGAGTAGATCGAACTGTGCTGCAGTTGCTTCTTCGAGCAGGTTCCTGCCCTTGGCTGTAGTGTTGTTGTATCCCGTTTCTCTGTGGTGTGCGTTGAAGTCACCCGCGATGACGGTGGGCGCGTTCACGACTTTCCTGAGTGTTCTTTGAAATAGCGTTCCGAAACGTTGGCTTCTGTGCTTTGGATTACTGTAGGCGTTGACGACGAACAGTGTCTCCTTCTTCTTCTTCCCGACAACCACCTCGGTAACGCACAGTTCGAGGGCCGTGTTGTTTCCCAGGAGGTTGTCGTGTGGTATGTGTACGACTCCCTTGCGGATGAAGGTGCATACTCCTTGTGCCGTACCGGTGGAGCTGGTGCGTGCGCTCGGAGGGGTTGCTTGCGTCCGATAGCCGGGGATGGTCGGCGTTCGTTCGCTGTGCGTCTCCTGCACCATCACGATGTCCGGAGGGGAGTCGAGGCTTTGGATGTATTGTTGTAGGGCTGCTCTTCGGCACTGGAGGCCGTTGGCGTTCCAGTGCCATATTTGATGCTGCCGTGCGTTTCTCTACCCATGGTGTTGCTGTTGTGTGGGTTGTTCGGGCACGGGTGTGCCTGTGATCTTTGCGCTCAGTAAGGCGAGCGTTCGTTGTATTTCGAGTAGGGTTTGCTCCACCCTTCCCATGCGAGCGTCCATGCGCGCTTCTAGGTCGCTCATGCGTGCGTCCATGCGTGCTTCCAGGTTGTCCATGCGAGCGACAATTCTTGCCTCGAAGTCGTCTTGTCGCTTGAGTAGGTATCCTTCTAGGCCTTTCATTGCCCTGTTGTGTGTGATGGTGCTCGTGGTGGTCTTCTTTGCGACTCTCCCAGTTGTGACTTTGTGTATTTCTTCTATCTGTAGCCGTTTCCTAGGAGGCTCGATCTCCTGTGTCTCTTCTTCGTTGATTTCCTCTTCCTCCACCTCGTTTGTGGGTTGTTGTAGTGGTTGTTGGGGCGCGTCATCTGCCTCCGCGTTTTCCATCATTTCTGCGGGAGCGTTGTACGTGTCGTGGCTGTCTGCCGACCGGGATGAAGCTGCAGCGGTGGCATTAGTTTTGCCTTCGATCTTGAGTGTGAGTGTTTCTATTCGTTTGGTAAGCGTGGCATTGGTAGCCTGTAGCGTTTGTATGATTTTCTCGAGCGCTGCAATTTTTTCTTCTTGGTCGTCGCGCTTGCGGGTGGCAGAGCGTTGTCGTTGCGCGCGCTTCGACTGCGCGGGTGGCGTTCCCCTGCGTTGGCCGGAGCAGCTGTCGCTATCTTGGCCCACGTCTTCGTATTGTTCTGAGTAGGGTTCTTCAGAGCACTCCGGACCGTGCTGCCGGATCTCTGGCGACTCGCGCTTCTTGCGGACGGCGAGCGATGTGTCTTTGTTACCCCTTCGTGCTTCGGGAAGTCGTCCCTGCGTGATAGTCTGACCTTTGGTGCTGTGGTTTTGGTGGCCTCGGCGGCCTTCTTTTTCTCTTCTCGTGCGTGTTTCCTCGTCTGGAATGACGTTTTGAATCGGTTCTTGCAGCGCGGGTCCCCGGTGGGGTGAGCGCCGTTACAGAGTTTGCAGTTCGGCTTGCAGTCATTGGTGTGGTCCGGCCCCGGATTACGTAACCCACATGCGAAGCACGCATTGACTTCGGGCGTGGGGCAGACGTCCCGTCTGTGCCCAACTTGGCCGCAGATCTTACACACTTCTCTGTGTTGTTTGTACGCCGTGCACTTGACCGCGACTCCGGCGTATATCACGTATTGTGGTATCTTGTCGGCTTCGAAGGCGATGACTACCGCTTTCGTCATTCCTGATGCGGCGTGCCGCTCTAAATGTGGAGTTGACAGGGTAGCTGAGGTTCTGAATGATGTCCTCGTTGCGTATCTTGTAACCCGATGTGTGGATACGCCCTTGACCATGTAGTCAGGAAGGGATCCGTATGCGAACACTTCGTACGCCTTGGTGTCGATCACGATGCATCGTATTCGGCGCGTACTTCAGAGCTCTGTCGTCGTCGGGGGTGCTAATTACGACGATGTTCTGTGCCGTATTGGGGTATAGTGTATCTTCCGTTGCCGTCTGACTGTCTATGCCTGCGGCGTTTACGATGGCTCGTTTGAGCGCTGTAGGTTGGAGGTCGGCTATGACTAGGCCGCCACGTGGTCTGACTATTACTTTGGCTTCATCCCTGTCCATTACGCTGGCATGCGGGCTGCCTTTTCCATTGTAGCGTTAACTTTCTTGATGAATTGCGCTCGAGTGAGGGAGCTTGTAGACTTACATTTGGCTGCGTTGCCTTCGGCTGTTGTAGTAGTTGCTGTTGAGGGGGCCGCTTGGCTCGGCCTAGCATCCTCCCCAGTGGTGTTGTTTGGTCGACGATTGCGGCTGCGTCTGACGAGGAGCCAGTTTGCCGAGTCGCTTGCATCGCAATTAGCTGTCGTGTTTCTTCAACAGTGCCCTGGACAGTGATTGATGTTCTTCCTCCGTGCTGGCCCAGCAGGGGGCCGCGTCGGAGGCGGCGGCGGGCGTCGTGTCCATCTCGACGGCGGCGGCGGTTGCAGCTGTTGTAGGGTGCCTCGATGCGCGCCCGCTCCGCTGAGGGTGAGGACAACCGCGTCGTCTGCTAGCGCGACCGCCATTTTCTTGCATCCGCTAGGCGCGGGGCGCGCGTTTGCTGCGTGACGCGCCTTGATAGTGCTGGTCTCGCTAACAGTGTGGGCTTGATTTGGCTTTACTTTTGATATACATTCTTTTTCTAGGGTAGATGAACAGAAGAGTAAGGTTTTGGTGAAGGATTCTCTATTTTGAGGTGATTAGCGAAGGTATGGTGAATGCCTTTCTTTTTTTACGATAGGTGACACGGCGGGAAACTTCTCGCCGTCGTGCCATACCGGCGCCGTGAACTTGCTGTCGTTGCGTTTACATATAAACACAGCAGAAAGTAGGCGGAGTACACGAAGGAAGGGAACTGCTGCATATTCAAGTGCGAATGTCCGGCACGCTTACAGCCACTGAAACTATTATTCGGTACTTACATATATAGGATTGCCTGGCGGCAAAGTGTGTCATGCATGCACTGTGCAATCTGAACGTGATTGATTGATTGGTGAGGTTTAAAGCGCCTACGCTACATAGGCGATGAGGCGCCGTAGTGGAGGGCTACGGATTAATTTTGACCACCTAGGAATCTTTAACATGCGCCGAAATCTCGAACAAACGGGCGATTTGTATCTTCGTCTCCATCAGAAAAGCAGCCGCCGCGGACGAGAATCGAACCAGCGTCCTTCGGCTGCAATCTAAACATAAAGGCTTACACGGATGTAGAAATAATCATTTAATACCTTGAAGCAAAAATACACTATGTACGAAGTGATGAACGACATCCTCCACTGCTGATACATAATACATTATGTACAAAATGATACAAACACACTTCACTGCAGTTATAATACAGGTAATGATGATTACACTCGAATGTTTTAGAACTTGCTTTTTGAGGTTTTGAATTGCGTTCTTAGCATGTGTGTGATGTTCTTGAAGTACGGTGTATCTTCTTTCCAGGTCTGCCAACTGCTTTTTCAACTCAGCACAATCCCTTTGTGTCTCACTAGCTGTGAGAGTTTCATTTGTCGAGTTTGGAATTCCGACATTCAAAGCTTCGACACCTGGGCTGTTGAGTTGGAGGTTTTCCGATGACGTTTCTTGTGATACCGTCTCTTGTGATACCGATGACGTCTCTTGTGAGTTGACTCGGGGAGGATTTCCGCTGTCTGATGATGCGTGAAGTTCTTCAGCGGGGTTGTCCACCTCTTCATTGTTGGATGTGGGCTCAGGCTGCGTTCTGTCTCCGGGTGGCTTTCGCTGCTTTGGACCGATTTCTTAAGTAATGTACGCACTTATACGAAAACACGCAGTGAATGAAATGGTAAATGCCGACCTCTGATTGGGAAAGGCGTTGGCACAGCATTTGGCTTCAGCTCCTTCCATCTGCACGGTTTTGTTCAAAACAGGTTCCTTCAAAGTGAGCCTGCACGACAAATTGTCAATATAGGTGCCTTTTTCTCCCGAGAAATAAGAATAAATGACGCGAAATCAAGCAAATCGAACAAACCGGCATCCACACGTATCGGCTCACATCCGCACATGATTCACAAAATAGAGGTGTAATTGACACATTTCTTTTCACCTCCATGCGCTACTTTTATGGCATGATAAGCGACAATAAATGTCTTAAATATTATAATTTTTGCGCACAACAAGATTTATAACAGACCTTAAGTTGAGACAACACGGAGAAACACGAGCATAACGCGTCGCATGCAGTTTTACGCTTTGGGATATATCATTCACACTGCCAAAAAATGGGCTTTTGGATATATCATTCACACTGCCAAAAAATGGGCTTTTGGTGAAGTAAGCGTGATGCGCCGGGGTGACGCTTCGGGACTGAGAAAGGTCGCACACCTTTTTACAACGAGCGCCTTATTTCGTGATACAAAGTGAAATGACTGAAGATGCAAAGCGCCACACGTTTTATATCGCCCCCCCCCCCCCGCTTTAAGAGGCCACGTCCGTTTGCATCAATCAAAATATAAAAAGGCCGCAAAAGCATGATGAAACCTCCAACATAAACACGTAAAACCGTGCGTCTGGTATCAAGAAACAGCCACACAGACAAGCTTACAATAGCCCCAAATGGATTTGGCACTGCTGAGAAGCCGGGTACTTGCACTGCATATGCAGGAGTGCTTCGTCGGCTGCCACTTGTCCCGCTTGATCTTCACCGTCCACAGACGCCGCCTTTTTGGGTCTCTAGGAAACGAAACATGCTCCAGAGATTTTTAGCGCTGCTGGAGCACAAGGGAACGCAGCAACCAGGCATTCTGCAAAGAGATTTTGTGAAGAGCGCCGCTTTTCGCGCGCCTAGCACGGGAATCGGCGGGGGCGGGTTGCAAGAAAATGGCGGCGGCGCCTCCCGAGAACCGGTCTTGGCGGCGGCGACCCCTTCAAAGAGTGGCGCCACCCTCCGCGGAGCGGGCGCGCATCGAGGCACCCTAAGCTGTTGTGTCGCCGGGCGCCATCTGGCGGGCGGCGGCGGCGGCGGCCGTGGCCGGTTGGTGCGTAGTCGTGGTAAGCCTCGTAGGCTTAGTTAAGTTCGCACGTTGTGCACACTTTCAGTGTCCGTGAAATGGTGAAAAATGGGTCCACTCACCAAAAATTGGTATCAACGTGTTCAGCTCGACGAACTGAATCGGCTCATAGTAAACATAAAGCCGTGAAAGTGGAATTGCCGGCACAAATGGACATGATCGACGGAGCCGATGCGAAGTGCGTTGGGAGCGAACGCGGCAGCACGTGCCCCCCCAACCAGTGTTGCCAACCAATTTCGACCATATCGCCCCGCACCGCACCTCAAAAAGCCCTACATCGCCCTACAAAATATCCGCAATAGCCCTACGCCCCGCCCTACGCCAAAAAAATGCAGTTTTTTTTTTATTTTAAACAGTTTTGTTTTGTTTCCTAATATTAAAATTTTTGTTTGTACTAATTTTAGTTATTTAGCTTCGGCTACAGAATCAATACATCTGCTTGCTGTGGAGCTTCGGGTGCCCGTGTTCCACGGCCATGTTAGCTCAAGTGTGTCCACTATACTCGGTGACAACTTAAGAACGGCACCGGAATTTGCCGCTGTGCCTTATCACCGTAGCCGGATGTTTCTCCGCGCGGCGCAAGTGGGGCGTTACTGGGAATATTTTGAACATGGCGTGAGCCGTTCCCGTGATTTTGTGGACTTTATATGCTTATAAACGACTCCAGTGACGACAAACGAACTGCGTGAGACAAGACAGACGATATCACGCATTCATAGCAAACCTCTTTCAAAACGCGCGCGCCCTGACGGCACGGGTCCGGCGCTTTGGCGGAGTGATACACTACACGAGGTGGTGCTGTTCTTGAGGTGTAACCGAGTATAGCTGCGAATGCCGACTGGATGACCAGCACGGAGTTGAGATTCTCATTTCCAAGCCTATTGCGCTTTTTTATTTTCACGTCGGCCATGTGCGAAAATCCTCTCAGTAGCGGCATTGGAGTGGGGCAAAGATAGTATCAGCTGAGCCAAGGTTACGATGTTGAGAAACTCCTGCTTGTCTCCGAACGTTCTCATTTGGTCGAGATCGGCCCAAAAAAAGCAGGTGGTTTGACTTCCAATGACAACTTCTCATCTTTGCTGAAGTAGGAAGGAAGCATTCTCCATTCTTCCTCGACTGTGTGCGCGGTTCTGTAGCGTCGGCAAGGCAGGTAGCTTCCCTCCATCTTCTGTGCGGAGGGCTGTCTTCGGGGTCACGAACTGACAAAGAGTCATGGCAACCGGGGTCATGACAAAGAGCCCGGAAACTGGAAGCCTCTTTTGACCTCAACGGCGGCTGTCTGATAAAATACAGACAGCGAATACGAAGGTCGCAAACACCGGCACACTTCTTCAGCACAGAATTGCACCCTTCGCCCAGGTATACCTCTTTAAGGGGCGGCAGAACTCTTGGGTCCATGGTATTTATGTCATCCCTCTCAAGAGCAGACGGCTGGACAAAATTTTGCAGCAGACATCGGATGAGGCTTTGACTCTCTCTGCCTGGAGTTCTCCGATTAGGTTTCCGTTACCTTCCGTTTCCGTAGCCTGTTAAAAAATTTGAGCACGAATTTCATAAACCTGAAATAAGCCTCTGTGACACTATAGTTCATGTGGTTTAGAATGAATTCGGCGGCCACTATTCGGTCTTCCACGGAGGCTTGCAAGAGAAGGAGTGGCAGGGTTTCCCATTCTTTTAGTACACGCTCAACGAACGCATAAAGCACGAGCCATCGGGTCTCGCATGGCCGCAGAATCTTCCTTTTTTCAGTCTGGAGGAACTCCTGTAGTGCAGATACTTGTGCTTGTCTCTTGCTGTTTTGATATTTCGCAGAAGATCTTCCAGGTATCTGGGACGCTTCATTGCAGCTTTGCTGGCAACAATTGGGTAAAACGGCATAGGAAGTGGAGGACAGTAATAGATGTGTTTTAAGAAAGCTAAGGCCAGATCCGGATTTCCCGTTGATCACCCGTTTAAAAGGGAACGGCAACAGTATATCTATCTATTTCCTCATGCAGCGAATGAGCACGAAACTCCTGTCTGCCTTGTGCTGAAATTTTTGGGCCAGAGAAATATGCTCGCCAACCATGACGCTGGCTTT